>JBBDGP010005913.1:0-7500 GCA_037952835.1 Lithobates septentrionalis | reverse complement strand
GGAGTATATAGAGAGTGTATATAGTATATATGGAGTATATAGAGAGTGTATATAGTATATATGGGGGGTATATATGGAGTATATAGAGGGTGTATATAGTATATATGGGGGTATATATGGAGTATATAGAGAGTGTATATAGTATATATGGAGTATATAGAGGGTGTATATAGTATATATGGGGGGTATATATGGAGTATATAGAGAGTGTATATAGTATATATGGGGGTATATATGGAGTATATAGAGAGTGTATATAGTATATATGGGGGGTATATATGGAGTATATAGAGAGTGTATATAGTATATATGGGGGGTATATATGGAGTATATAGAGAGTGTATATAGTATATATGGGGGTATATATGGAGTATATAGAGGGTGTATATAGTATATATGGGGAGTATATATGGAGTATATAGAGGGTGTATATAGTATATATGGGGGTATATATGGAGTATATAGAGGGTGTATATAGTATATATGGGGAGTATATATGGAGTATATAGAGAGTGTATATATGTATATATGGGGGGTATATATGGAGTATATAGAGGGTGTAATAGTATATATGGGGGGTATATATGGAGTATACACAGACACTACAGTAGGTGCTCATGTGGTACACAGATTAGTCCTGTCAATGGAAGAAGGTTCTCCTAACGACAACTCGTTATGTGTATAAAAGACCCCTGTCCACAGAATCTCTTCCATCCAATCCTCACCATCATGGGGAAGAGCAAAGATCTGTCAGAGGACGTCGGGGAGAAGATTGGAGACCTGCACAAGGCTGGAATGGGCTACAAGACCATCAGCAAGAAGCTTGGTGAGGAGGAGACAAGTGTTGGAGCGATTGGAGGAAATACAAAATAACCATCAATCGTCCTCAGTCTGGAGCTCCATGGAAGATTTCTCCTCATGGGGTGAGGATGGTCATGAGAAAAGTGAGGGATCCGCCCAGAACCATGGGAGGAGCTTGTGAAGGATCTCAAGGCAGTTGGGACCTCAGTCACCAAACAAACCATTGGTACCACAATACACCACCATGGATTGAAATCCTGCAGCCCCCGCAAGACCCCTCCTCAGGAAGACACAAGGAGAGGAACGTCTGAAGTCCACCAATCAACATCTAATGATTCAGAGAAGGAGAAAGTTCTGTGGTCAGAGGAGACCAAAATTCAGATCTACAGTCGCACCCCATCCCTACAGTCACATCATCCCTACAGTCACATCATCCCTACAGTCACATCATCCCTACAGTCACATCATCCCTACAGTCACACCCCATCCCTACAGTCACACCCCATCCCTACAGTCACACCCCATCCCTACAGTCACACATCATCCCTACAGTCACACATCATCCCTACAGTCACACATCATCCCTACAGTCACACATCATCCCTACAGTCACACACCATCCCTACAGTCACATCATCCCTACAGTCACACATCATCCCTACAGTCACACACCATCCCTACAGTCACACACCATCCCTACAGTCACACACCATCCCTACAGTCACATCATCCCTACAGTCACATCATCATCCCTACAGTCACACATCATCCCTACAGTCACACACCATCCCTACAGTCACATCATCCCTACAGTCACATCATCATCCCTACAGTCACACACCATCCCTACAGTCACATCATCCCTACAGTCACATCATCCCTACAGTCACACATCATCCCTACAGTCACATCATCATCCCTACAGTCACACATCATCCCTACAGTCACACATCATCCCTACAGTCACACATCATCCCTACAGTCACACATCATCCCTACAGTCACACATCATCCCTACAGTCACATCATCCCTACAGTCACACCATCCCTACAGTCACACATCATCCCTACAGTCACACATCATCCCTACAGTCACACCCCATCCCTACAGTCACACACCATCCCTACAGTCACATCATCCCTACAGTCACACACCATCCCTACAGTCACACACCATCCCTACAGTCACACATCATCCCTACAGTCACACATCATCCCTACAGTCACACATCATCCCTACAGTCACACATCATCCCTACAGTCACACCATCCCTACAGTCACACATCATCCCTACAGTCACATCATCCCTACAGTCACATCATCCCTACAGTCACATCATCCCTACAGTCACATCATCATCCCTACAGTCACACATCATCCCTACAGTCACACATCATCCCTACAGTCACACACCATCCCTACAGTCACACCCCATCCCTACAGTCACATCATCATCCCTACAGTCACACATCATCCCTACAGTCACACATCATCCCTACAGTCACACATCATCCCTACAGTCACACATCATCCCTACAGTCACACATCATCCCTACAGTCACACATCATCCCTACAGTCACACATCATCCCTACAGTCACACATCATCCCTACAGTCACACACCATCCCTACAGTCACACACCATCCCTACAGTCACATCATCCCTACAGTCACACATCATCCCTACAGTCACACATCATCCCTACAGTCACACATCATCCCTACAGTCACATCATCCCTACAGTCACATCATCCCTACAGTCACACATCATCCCTACAGTCACACATCATCCCTACAGTCACATCATCCCTACAGTCACATCATCCCTACAGTCACACATCATCCCTACAGTCACACATCATCCCTACAGTCACATCATCCCTACAGTCACATCATCCCTACAGTCACACATCATCCCTACAGTCACATCATCCCTACAGTCACACCATCCCTACAGTCACACATCATCCCTACAGTCACATCATCCCTACAGTCACATCATCCCTACAGTCACACATCATCCCTACAGTCACACATCATCCCTACAGTCACATCATCCCTACAGTCACATCATCCCTACAGTCACACATCATCCCTACAGTCACATCATCCCTACAGTCACACCATCCCTACAGTCACACATCATCCCTACAGTCACACATCATCCCTACAGTCACATCATCCCTACAGTCACATCATCCCTACAGTCACACCCCATCCCTACAGTCACACATCATCCCTACAGTCACACACCATCCCTACAGTCACATCATCCCTACAGTCACATCATCCCTACAGTCACATCATCCCTACAGTCACATCATCCCTACAGTCACACCCCATCCCTACAGTCACACACGGAGGTGGAAATGATGATTTGGGGTGTTTCTCTGATAAAGGTTCAGGCCGATTTTGCCGCATTGAGGGGCCAATGGGCGGGGCCATGTATTGTAAGATCTTGGAGGAGAACCTTCTTCCCTCATCCAGAACACTGAAGATGGGTCATGGATGGGTCTTCCAGCATGACAATCACCCAAAACATATCACCAAGGCAACAAAGGAGGGGCTCAAGAAGAAGCACATGAAGGTCATGGAGTGGCCTATCCAGTCTCCAGACCTTAATCCTATAGAAAATGTATGGAGGAGATGAAACTTCGAGTTGCCAAGAAATCTTCAGGATTTAGAGAAGAGAAAATCCCTCCTGAGATGTGTGGAAACTGATCACCACCTACAGGAAACGTCTGACCTCTGTGATCCCCAACAAGGGTTTCTCCACCAACTACTAAGGGGATCAAATACTTATTTTACTCCATTTATAACATTTGTATTGTGTGATTTCTCTGGATTTTTGGTTGATATTCTGTCTCTATCATATAAAATACGTGTATTTGGTACGTGAGCATTAAGGTCGTCCTTCTTTGCTGACACACATATATGGACAGCACGAGGTCAAACACACTCCATTACAAAATGTACGATCTGCGCCGCCGCCCCAAAAAAACCAAACCCATTCCTTCTCCTCCGAAGGGTCACTACGGGAGATCTCACCCCACTAACAATGAGAAGATCGAATGAACAATCTGCTGGTGTGTGGAAGAAAACCCTCCAATCATTTTCAGACAAGAAAGCCGCCATCTTGGCCTCTTCTTAACTAGCCGATCGCCCTCGGGCAGTTTTACTGCTACAGAGAGGCTGCACTGCATTCGATCGCATATCTATGATCCTTCACTTCTGTAGGTGCACCACCGACTGATCATCCCGTGGACTCATTGTGTGCCGGCACCCGCTGATCGTTCGGTCTACAGGCAGAACAGCGATCTGTCAGTAAGGAAAGCATGGATCCTGTGATAAGAGAGGGAGACGTTCGGTGTGAGCCATGGTAGTGCTAATCATAAATACTTAAAGCGATTGTAAAGATTTCTTTGTTTTTTTAATAACAAACATGTTATACTTACCTCCTCTATGCAGTTGGTTTTGCACAGAGTGGCCCCGATCCTCCTCTTCTGGGGTCCCTCAGTGGCGCTCCTGGCTCTTCCTCTTCATCGAGTGCCCCCACAGAGAGCCGCCTTTTCCATGGGGACACCCGTGTGGGCGCCCTCCCGTGTCCATTGACACAGACAGCAGGACTCGGCCCCACCCCCACATCCCATGTCACTGGATTAGATTGACAGCAGCGGGAGCCAATCTATCCAATGGGGACCCAAGAGAGCGGGAGCCAATCTATCCAATGAGGACCCAAGAGAGCGGGAGCCAATCTATCCAATGAGGACCCAAGAGAGCGGGAGCCAATCTATCCAATGAGGACCCAAGAGAGCGGGAGCCAATCTATCCAATGAGGACCCAAGAGAGCGGGAGCCAATCTATCCAATGAGGACCCAAGAGAGCGGGGGCCAATCTATCCAATGAGGACCCAAGAGAGCGGGGGCCAATCTATCCAATGAGGACCCAAGAGAGCGGGGGCCAATCTATCCAATGAGGACCCAAGAGAGCGGGGGCCAATCTATCCAATGAGGACCCAAGAGAGCGGGGGCCAATCTATCCAATGAGGACCCAAGAGAGCGGGGGCCAATCTATCCAATGAGGACCCAAGAGAGCGGGGGCCAATCTATCCAATGAGGACCCAAGAGAGCGGGGGCCAATCTATCCAATGAGGACCCAAGAGAGCGGGGGCCAATCTATCCAATGAGGACCCAAGAGAGCGGGGGCCAATCTATCCAATGAGGACCCAAGAGAGCGGGGGCCAATCTATCCAATGAGGACCCAAGAGAGCGGGGGCCAATCTATCCAATGAGGACCCAAGAAAGCGGGGGCCAATCTATCCAATGAGGACCCAAGAGAGCGGGGGCCAATCTATCCAATGAGGACCCAAGAGAGCGGGGGCCAATCTATCCAATGAGGACCCAAGAGAGCGGGGGCCAATCTATCCAATGAGGACCCAAGAGAGCGGGAGCCAATCTATCCAATGAGGACCCAAGAGAGCGGGAGCCAATCTGGAGACATGAGGAGTCTGCGTCCCCGCCTCCACCAAGATGGCCGAACCCACAGCGAGACATTGAGGAGGCTGCGTCCCCGCCTCCACCAAGATGGCCGAACCCACACCGAGACATGAGGAGGCTGCATCCCCGCCTCCACCAAGATGGCTGAACCCACACCGAGACATGAGGAGGCTGCGGTCCCGCCTCCACCAAGATGGGCGAACCCACACAGAGACATGAGGAGGCTGCGGTCCCGCCTCCACCAAGATGGCCGAATCCACACCGAGACATGAGGAGGCTGCGGTCCCGCCTCCACCAAGATGGCCGAATCCACACCGAGACATGAGGAGGCTGCGTCCCCGCCTCCACCAAGATGGCCGAACGCACACCGAGACATGAGGAGGCTGCGTCCCCGCCTCCACCAAGATGGCCGAACCCACACCGAGACATGAGGAGGCTGCGGCCCCGCCTCCACCAAGATGGCCAAATCCACACCAAGGCATGAGGAGGCTGCGGCCCCGCCTCCACCAAGATGGCCGAATCCACACCAAGGCATGAGGAGGCTGCGTCCCCGCCTCCACCAAGATGGCCAAACCCACAGCGAGACATGAGGAGGCTGCGTCCCCGCCTCCACCAAGATGGCCGAACCCACACCGAGACATGAGGAGGCTGCGTCCCCGCCTCCACCAAGATGGCTGAACCCACACCAAGACATGAGGAGGCTGCGGTCCCGCCTCCACCAAGATGGCCGAACCCACACCGAGACATGAGGAGGCTGCGGCCCCGCCTCCACCAAGATGGCCAAATCCACACCAAGGCATGAGGAGGCTGCGGCCCCGCCTCCACCAAGATGGCCGAATCCACACCAAGGCATGAGGAGGCTGCGTCCCCGCCTCCACCAAGATGGCCGAACCCACACCGAGACATGAGGAGGCTGCGTCCCCGCCTCCACCAAGATGGCTGAACCCACACCGAGACATGAGGAGGCTGCAGTCCCGCCTCCACCAAGATGGCCGAACCCACACCGAGACATGAGGAGGCTGCGTCCCCGCCTCCACCAAGATGGCCGAACCCACACCGAGACATGAGGAGGCTGCGGCCCCGCCTCCACCAAGATGGCCGAATCCACACCGAGACATGAGGAGGCTGCGTCCCCGCCTCCACCAAGATGGCCGAACCCACACCGAGACATGAGGAGGCTGCGGCCCCGCCTCCACCAAGATGGCCGAATCCACACCAAAGCATGAGGAGGCTGCGTCCCCGCCTCCACCAAGATGGCTAAACCCACACCGAGACATGAGGCTGCGGTACCGCCTCCACCAAGATGGGCGAACCCACACCGAGACACCCGTTGTTATGGCAGCGTTACAAACAATCGGCGATACGGCCGCCGTTGAATCGCACATGCGCGAGATCGAGAGGTACATGATGGTTACCCAGCATGCACCTCTCCATGCACATCCCAGGAAGTGATTGGACTTCACATGGAGGAAATAAATTAAACAGCAAAGAATTTATATCTCACAATAAGAGATCGTTATATCTATCTATTATTATCATTCAGTGATCACTAAATACTAAAAATAGATAAAAGTTCCCGGAAGAGGAGGAGGAGGAGGAGGAGGGGGAGGAGGGGGAGGAGGAGGAGGAGGAGGAGGAGGAGGAGGAGGAGGAGGAGGAGGAGGAGGAGGAGGAGGAGGAGGAGGAGGAGGAGGAGGAGGAGGAGGAGGGGGGGGAGGAGGGGGAGGAGGAGCCTCAGAAATTCTTCACAACAACCAAAAACATCAAATGGATTTATTGGGATTTTCTGTGATTAGAAGACAAAGTGACTCAGAATTGTGAAGAGGAAGGAAAATGATACATTGAAATATCTCCCAACTTCCTGTGCAGGTGACCCCCAACCAGAGACTACAGAGCTCCTCCCTCTCCCAACTTCCTGTGCAGGTGACCCCCAGAGAGCTTACAGAGCTCCTCCCCCTCCCTGTGCAGGTGACCCCCAGAGAGCTTACAGAGCTCCTCCCCCTCCCTGTGCAGGTGACCCCCAGGGACTACAGAGCTCCTCCCCCTCCCAACTTCCTGTGCAGGTGACCCCCAACCACAGAGACTACAGAGCTCCTCCCCCTCCCAACTTCCTGTGCAGGTGACCCCCAGAGAGCTTACAGAGCTCCTCCCCCTCCCTGTGCAGGTGACCCCCAGGGACTACAGAGCTCCTCCCCCTCCCA
>JBBDGP010005912.1:0-61977 GCA_037952835.1 Lithobates septentrionalis | reverse complement strand
ATCCCCTTCCACCAGCCTCCATCTACTCCTATCCCTCCTCCACAATCCCCTTCCACCATCCTCCATCTACTCCTATCCATCCTCCACAATCCCCTTCCACCATCCTCCATCTACTCCTATCCGTCCTCCACAATCCCCTTCCACCATCCTCCATCTACTCCTATCCGTCCTCCACAATCCCCTTCCACCATCCTCCATCTACTCCTATCCGTCCTCCACAATCCCCTTCCACCATCCTCCATCTACTCCTATCCATCCTCCACAATCCCCTTCCACCGTCCTCCATCTACTCCTATCCATCCTCCACAATCCCCTTCCACCATCCTCCATCTACTCCTATCCATCCTCCACAATCCCCTTCCACCATCCTCCATCTACTCCTATCCGTCCTCCACAATCCCCTTCCACCATCCTCCATCCTACTCCTATCCGTCCTCCACTATCCCCTTCCACCATCCCCATCTACTCCTATCTGTCCTCCTCAATCCCCTTCCACCATCCTCCATCTACTCCTATCCGTCCTCCACAATCCCCTTCCACCATCCTCCATCTACTCCTATCCATCCTCCACAATCCCCTTCCACCATCCTCCATCCACTCCTATCCGTCCTCCACAATCCCTTCCACCATCCTCCATCTACTCCTATCCGTCCTCCACAATCCCCTTCCACCATCCTCCATCTACTCCTATCCATCCTCCACAATCCCCTTCCACCGTCCTCCATCTACTCCTATCCGTCCTCCACAATCCCCTTCCACCGTCCTCCATCTACTCCTATCCATCCTCCACAATCCCCTTCCACCATCCTCCATCTACTTCTATCCGTCCTCCACAATCCCCTTCCACCATCCTCCATCTACTCCTATCCGTCCTCCACTATCCCCTTCCACCATCCTCCATCTACTCCTATCAAACCTCCACAATCCCCTTCCACCATCCTCCATCTACTCCTATCCGTCCTCCACAATCCCCTTCCACCATCCTCCATCTACTCCTATCAAACCTCCACAATCCCCTTCCACCATCCTCCATCTACTCCTATCCATCCTCCACTATCCCCTTCCACCGTCCTCCATCTACTCCTATCCGTCCTCCTCAATCCCCTTCCACCATCCTCCATCTACTCCTATCCGTCCTCCACAATCCCCTTCCACCATCCTCCATCTACTCCTATCCATCCTCCACTATCCCCTTCCACCGTCCTCCATCTACTCCTATCCATCCTCCACAATCCCCTTCCACCATCCTCCATCTACTCCTATCCTTCCTCCACAATCCCCTTCCACCATCCTCCATCTACTCCTATCCATCCTCCACTATCCCCTTCCACCGTCCTCCATCTACTCCTATCCATCCTCCACAATCCCCTTCCACCATCCTCCATCTACTCCTATCCGTCCTCCACAATCCCCTTCCACCATCCTCCATCTACTCCTATCAAACCTCCACAATCCCCTTCCACCATCCTCCATCTACTCCTATCCATCCTCCACTATCCCCTTCCACCGTCCTCCATCTACTCCTATCCGTCCTCCTCAATCCCCTTCCACCATCCTCCATCTACTCCTATCCGTCCTCCACAATCCCCTTCCACCATCCTCCATCTACTCCTATCCATCCTCCACTATCCCCTTCCACCGTCCTCCATCTACTCTATCCATCCCTCCACAATCCCCTTCCACCATCCTCCATCTACTCCTATCCTTCCTCCACAATCCCCTTCCACCGTCCTCCAACTACTCCTATCCGTCCTCCACAATCCCCTTCCACTGTCCTCATCTACTCCTATCCGTCCTCCACAATCCCCTTCCACCATCCTGCATCTACTCCTATCCGTCCTCCACAATCCCCTTCCACCATCCTCCATCTACTCCTATCCATCCTCCACAATGCCCTTCCACCGTCCTCCATCTACTCCTATCCGTCCTCCACAATCCCCTTCCACCATCCTCCATCTACTCCTATCCGTCCTCCACAATCCCCTTCCACCATCCTCCATCTACTCCTATCTATCCTCCACAATCCCCTTCCACCATCCTCCATCTACTCCTATCCATCCTCCACAATCCCCTTCCACCATCCTCCATCTACTCATTATCCGTCCTCCACAATCCCCTTCCACCATCCTCCATCTACTCCTATCCGTCCTCCACAATCCCCTTCCACCATCCTCCATCTACTCCTATCCATCCTCCACAATCCCCTTCCACCGTCCTCCATCTACTCCTATCCGTCCTCCACAATCCCCTTCCACCATCCTCCATCTACTCCTATCCGTCCTTCACAATCCCCTTCCACCGTCCTCCATCTACTCCTATCCATCCTCCACAATCCCCTTTCACCGTCCTCCATCTACTCCTATCCATCCTCCACAATCCCCTTCCACCATCCTCCATCTACATATATCCGTCCTCCACAATCCCCTTCCACCATCCTCCATCTACTCCTATCCGTCCTCCACAATCCCCTTCCACCATCCTCCATCTACTCCTATCCATCCTCCACAATCCCCTTCCACCGTCCTCCATCTACTCCTATCCATCCTCCACAATCCCCTTCCACCATCCTCCATCTACTCCTATCCATCCTCCACAATCCCCTTCCACCATCCTCCATCTACTCCTATCCGTCCTCCACAATCCCCTTCCACCATCCTCCATCTACTCCTATCCGTCCTCCACTATCCCCTTCCACCATCCTCCATCTACTCCTATCTGTCCTCCTCAATCCCCTTCCACCATCCTCCATCTACTCCTATCCGTCCTCCACAATCCCCTTCCACCATCCTCCATCTACTCCTATCCATCCTCCACAATCCCCTTCCACCATCCTCCATCCACTCCTATCCGTCCTCCACAATCCCCTTCCACCATCCTCCATCTACTCCTATCCGTCCTCCACAATCCCCTTCCACCATCCTCCATCTACTCCTATCCATCCTCCACAATCCCCTTCCACCGTCCTCCATCTACTCCTATCCGTCCTCCACAATCCCCTTCCACCGTCCTCCATCTACTCCTATCCATCCTCCACAATCCCCTTCCACCATCCTCCATCTACTCCTATCCGTCCTCCACAATCCCCTTCCACCATCCTCCATCTACTCCTATCCATCCTCCACAATCCCCTTCCACCATCCTCCATCTACTCCTATCCTTCCTCCACTATCCCCTTCCACCATCCTCCATCTACTCCTATCCATCCTCCACAATCCCCTTCCACCATCCTCCATCTACTCCTATCCGTCCTCCACAATCCCCTTCCACCATCCTCCATCTACTCCTATCCGTCCTCCACAATCCCCTTCCACCATCCTCCATCTACTCCTATTCGTCCTCCGCAATCCCCTTCCACCATCCTCCATCTACTCCTTTCCGTCCTCTACAATCCAGTTATAATACAATAAAATACAAGAGGATTAGGAGGGCCCTGCTCAGAAGAGCTTACAATCTAATAGGGTGGGGCAGGTGGTACAAAAGATTGTAACTGTGGGGAATGAGCTGATGGAAGTGGGAGGAGATTAGTTGGAGACGTGATCGGCTTCCCTGAAGAGATGAGTTTTCAGGGATCGCCTGAAGGTAGAAGAGTAGGGGATAGCCGGACCAGAGGAGGTAGCGAGTTCCAGAGGATGGGAGAGGCTCTGGAGAAATCCTGGAGATGAGCATGGGAGGAGGAGACGAGAGAGCTTGAGAGTAGGAGGTCTTGAGAAGAGCGGAGAGGATGTGGGTGATATTTGGAGACAAGATTGGTGATGTAGCTCGGGGCAGAGTTGTGAATGGCTTTGTATGTTGTGGTTAGTATTTTGAATTTAATTCGCTGGGTGATTGGGAGCCAGTGTAGAGATTGGAGGAGAGGGTTGGCAGACGCTGAAATGGAGACCAGTGTAGGGATTGGAGGAGAGGGTTGGCAGACACTGAATGGAGACCAGTGTAGGGATTGGAGGAGAGGGTTGGCAGACACTGAATGGAGACCAGTGTAGGGATTGGAGGAGAAGGTTGGCAGACACTGAATGAAGATCAGTGTAGGGATTGGAGAAGAGGGTTGGCAGACACTGAATGGAGACCAGTGTAGGGATTGGAGGAGAGCTTTGGCAGACACTGAATGAAGACCAGTGTAGGGATTGGAGGAGAGGGTTGGCAGACACTGAATGGAGACCAGTGTAGGGATTGGAGGAGAGGGTTGGCAGACACTGAATGGAGACCAGTGTAGGGATTGGAGGAGAGGTTTGACAGACACTGAATGGAGGTCAGTGTAGGGATTGGAGGAGAGGGTTGGAAGACACTGAATGGAGACCAGTGTAGGGATTGGAGGGGAGGGTTGGCGGACACTGAATGGAGACCAGTGTAGGGATTGGAGGAGAGGGTTGGCGGACACTGAATGGAGACCAGTGTAGAGATTGGAAAAGAGGGTTGGCAGGCACTGAATGGAGACCAGTGTAGGGATTGGAGGAGAGGGTTGGAAGACACTGAATGGAGACCAGTGTAGGGATTGGAGGAGAGGGTTGGCAGACACTGAATGGAGACCAGTGTAGGGATTGGAAAAGAGGGTTGGCAGGCACTGAATGGAGACCAGTGTAGGGATTGGAGGAGAGGGTTGGAAGACACTGAATGGAGACCAGTGTAGGGATTGGAGGAGAGGGTTGGCAGGACACTGAATGGAGGTCAGTGTAGGGATTGGAGGAGAGGGTTGGCAGACACTGAATGGAGACCAGTGTAGGGATTGGAGGAGAGGGTTGGCAGATACTGAATATAGATCAGTGTAGGGATTGGAGGAGAGGGTTGGCAGACACTGAATGGAGACCAGTGTAGGCATTGGAGGAGAGGGTTGGCAGACACTCAATGGAGACCAGTGTAGGGATTGGAGGAGAGGGTTGGCAGACGCTGAATGGAGACCAGTGTAGGGATTGGAGGAGAGGGTTGGCAGACACTGAATGGAGACCAGTGTAGGGATTGGAAGAGAGGGTTGGCAGACACTGAATGGAGATCAGTGTAGGGATTGGAGGAGAGGGTTGGCAGACGCTGAATGGAGACCAGTGTAGAGATTGGAGGAGAGGGTTGGCAGACACTGAATGGAGCTCAGTGTAGAGATTGGAGGAGAGGGTGGCAGACACCGAATGAAGACCAGTGTAGGGATTGGAGGAGAGGGTTGGCAGACACTGAATGGAGACCAGTGTAGGGATTGGAGGAGAAGGTTGGCAGACACTGAATGGAGGTCAGTGTAGGGATTGGAGGAGAGGGTTGGTGGACACTGAATGGAGACCAGTGTAGGGATTTGAGGAGAGGGTTGGCAGACACTGAATGGAGACCAGTGTAGGGATTGGAGGAGAGGGTTGGCAGACACTGAATGGAGACCAGTGTAGGGATTGGAGGAGAGGGTTGGCAGATGCTGAATGGAGACCAGTGTAGGGATTGGAGGAGAGGGTTGGCAGACACTGAATGGAGACCAGTGTAGGGATTGGAGGAGAGGGTTGGCAGACACTGAATGGAGACCAGTGTAGGGATTGGAGGAGAGGGTTGGCAGATGCTGAATGGAGACCAGTGTAGGGATTGGAGGAGAGGGTTGGAAGACACTGAATGGAGACCAGTGTAGGGATTGGAGGAGAGGGTTGGCAGACACTGAATGGAGACCAGTGTAGGGATTGGAAAAGAGGGTTGGCAGGCACTGAATGGAGACCAGTGTAGGGATTGGAGGAGAGGGTTGGAAGACACTGAATGGAGACCAGTGTAGGGATTGGAGGAGAGGGTTGGCAGACACTGAATGGAGGTCAGTGTAGGGATTGGAGGAGAGGGTTGGCAGACACTGAATGGAGACCAGTGTAGGGATTGGAGGAGAGGGTTGGCAGATACTGAATGAAGATCAGTGTAGGGATTGGAGGAGAGGGTTGGCAGACACTGAATGGAGACCAGTGTAGGGATTGGAGGAGAGGGTTGGCAGACACTGAATGGAGACCAGTGTAGGGATTGGAGGAGAGGGTTGGCAGACGCTGAATGTAGACCAGTGTAGGGATTGGAGGAGAGGGTTGGCAGATACTGAATGGAGACCAGTGTAGGGATTGGAGGAGAGGGTTGGCAGACACTGAATGGAGATCAGTGTAGGGATTGGAGGAGAGGGTTGGCAGACGCTGAATGGAGACCAGTGTAGAGATTGGAGGAGAGGGTTGACAGACACTGAATGGTGACCAGTGTAGGGATTGGAGGAGAGGGTTGGTGGACACTGAATGGAGACCAGTGTAGGGATTGGAAGAGAGGGTTGGTGGACACTGAATGGAGACCAGTGTAGGGATTGGAGGAGAGGGTTGGCGGACACTGAATGGAGACCAGTGTAGGGATTGGAGGAGAGGGTTGGCGGACACTGAATGGAGACCAGTGTAGGGATTGGAGGAGAGGGTTGGCGGACACTGAATGGAGACCAGTGTAGAGATTGGAGGAGAGGGTTGGCGGACACTGAATGAAGACCAGTGTAGGGATTGGAGGAGAGGGTTGGCAGACACTGAATGGAGACCAGTGTAGGGATTGGAGGAGAGGGTTGGCAGACACTGAATGGAGACCAGTGTAGGGATTGGAGGAGAGAGTTGGTGGACACTGAATGGAGACCAGTGTAGGGATTGGAGGAGAGGGTTGGCGGACACTGAATGAAGACTAGTGTAGGGATTGGAGGAGAGGGTTGGCAGACATTGAATGGAGACCAGTGTAGAGACTGGAGGAGAGTGTTGGCAGACACCGAATGAAGACCAGTGTAGGGATTGGAGGAGAGGGTTGGCAGACACTGAATGGAGACCAGTGTAGGGATTGGAGGAGAGGGTTGGCAGACAGTAAATGGAGACCAGTGTAGGGATTGGAGGAGAGGGTTGGCAGACGCTGAATGAAGACCAGTGTAAGGATTGGAGGAGAGGGTTGGCAGACACTGAATGGTGACCAGTGTAGGGATTGGAGGAGAGGGTTGGTAGACACTGAATGGAGACCAGTGTAGGGATTGGAGGAGAGGGTTGGCAGACACTGAATGGTGACCAGTGTAGGGATTGGAGGAGAGGGTTGGTAGACACTGAATGGAGACCAGTGTAGGGATTGGAGGAGAGGGTTGGCAGACACTGAATGGAGACCAGTGTAGGGATTGGAGGAGAGGGTTGGCAGACACTGAATGGTGACCAGTGTAGGGATTGGAGGAGAGGGTTGGTAGACACTGAATGGAGACCAGTGTAGGGATTGGAGGAGAGGGTTGGCAGACACTGAATGGAGACCAGTGTAGGGATTGGAGGAGAGGGTTGGCAGACACTGAATGGAGACCAGTGTAGGGATTGGAGGAGAGGGTTGGCAGACACTGAATGGAGACCAGTGTAGGGATTGGAGGAGAGGGTTGGCAGACACTGAATGGAGACCAGTGTAGGGATTGGAGGAGAGGGTTGGCAGACACTGAATGGAGACCAGTGTAGGGATTGGAGGAGAGGGTTGGCAGACACTGAATGGAGACCAGTGTAGGGATTGGAGGAGAGGGTTGGCAGACACTGAATGGAGACCAGTGTAGGGATTGGAGGAGAGGGTTGGCAGACGCTGAGCGGTTGGTAAGGTTGATAAGTCTGGCAGCAGCATTCATGACAGACTGAAGAGGGGAGGAGCCTATGGAGAGGCAGCCAATGAGAAGGGAGTGAATGAGGAGTTCGGTGGTTTCATTTGATAAAAAGGGGCGTGGTTTAGAGATGTTATTGAGGTGAACTCTACAAACTGTTGACAACGATTTGAGGCTGAAATGAGAAGTCAGAGTCTAGGATTACACCGAGTACCTGGCGTGAGGGGAGGGACTGATGGTTGCATTGTTGATTTTGATGGAAAAGTCATGGAGGGGGGCACAGATGAAGGGGGTTTGGGGGGCGGGGCAGGGGGGATATTAATAGCTCAGTTTTAGAGAGATTTAGTTGAAGGAAGTGGTGTGACATCCATGCTGATATGTCAGTTAGTAAGTTAGTAATGGAGAGGAGACTGAAGGAGTGAGGTGAGGAGTAGACAGATAGATTTGGGTGTCATCAGCGTATAAGTGGTATTGGAAGCCGTGGGCGGTTATTAAGTGACCGAGGGAGGAGGTGTAGATAGAGAAGAGAAGGGGTCCAAGAACCGAGCCTTGGGGGACCCCCACAGAAAGGGGCAATGGAGAGGAGGAGACAGAGTTGTAGGTGACACTGAAGGAGCGCTGTGATAGGTAGGCAGAGAACCAGGATAGAGCAGAATCTCGGAGGCCAAGGGAATGTAGCTTATTGAGAAGGAGCGGGGGGGGGGGGGGGGGGGGGTCAGCAGTATCAAAGGCCGCAGAGAGGACAAGTAGTAGGAGTATGGAGTACTGGCTGTGGGTTTTAGCAGTTAGTAAATCGTTAGTGAGTTTTAGTAAGGCGGTTTCCGTGGAGTGCTGCGAGCGAAAGCCAGACTGTAAGGGATGAAGAAGGTTATTTTCACTGAGGTAGGAGCTAAGACGGTTGTAGACTAAGCGTTCTAGAAGTTTAGAGGTGAATGGGAGCAATGAGATGGGTCTTAAGTTGTTCAGGTTGGTGGGGTCCAGAGAGGGCTTTTTAAGTATGGGAGTGATCTGCGTATGTTTTAGAGCGGAGGGGAAGGTGCCACTAGAGAGAGAGAGATTGAAGATGAGAGTGAGGGAGCATAGGATAGAAGAAGAGGGTGACCGTAGTAGTTGTGAGGGAGCATAGGATAGAAGAAGAGGGTGACCGTAGTAGCTGTGAGGGAACGTAGGATAGAAGAAGAGGGTGACCGTAGTAGTTGTGAGGGAACGTAGGATAGAAGAAGAGGGTGACCGTAGTAGTTGTGAGGGAACGTAGGATAGAAGAAGAGGGTGACCGTAGTAGTTGTGAGGGAACATAGGATAGAAGAAGAGGGTGACCGTAGTAGTTGTGAGGGAACGTAGGATAGAAGAAGAGGGTGACCGTAGTAGCTGTGAGGGAACGTAGGATAGAAGAAGAGGGTGACCGTAGTAGTTGTGAGGGAACGTAGGATAGAAGAAGAGGGTGACCGTAGTAGTTGTGAGGGAACGTAGGATAGAAGAAGAGGGTGACCGTAGTAGCTGTGAGGGAACGTAGGATAGAAGAAGAGGGTGACCGTAGTAGTTGTGAGGGAACGTAGGATAGAAGAAGAGGGTGACCGTAGTAGTTGTGAGGGAACGTAGGATAGAAGAAGAGGGTGACCGTAGTAGTTGTGAGGGAACATAGGATAGAAGAAGAGGGTGACCGTAGTAGTTGTGAGGGAACGTAGGATAGAAGAAGAGGGTGACCGTAGTAGTTGTGAGGGAGCATAGGATAGAAGAAGAGGGTGACCGTAGTAGTTGTGAGGGAGCATAGGATAGAAGAAGAGGGTGACCGTAGTAGTTGTGAGGGAGCGTAGGATAGAAGAAGAGGGTGACCGTAGTAGTTGTGAGGGAACGTAGGATAGAAGAAGAGGGTGACCGTAGTAGTTGTGAGGGAGCATAGGATAGAAGAAGAGGGTGACCGTAGTAGTTAGGGAACGTAGGATAGAAGAAGAGGGTGACCGTAGTAGCTGTGAGGGAACGTAGGATAGAAGAAGAGGGTGACCGTAGTAGTTGTGAGGGAACGTAGGATAGAAGAAGAGGGTGACCGTAGTAGTTGTGAGGGAACGTAGGATAGAAGAAGAGGGTGACCGTAGTAGTTGTGAGGGAACGTAGGATAGAAGAAGAGGGTGACCGTAGTAGCTGTGAGGGAACGTAGGATAGAAGAAGAGGGTGACCGTAGTAGCTGTGAGGGAACGTAGGATAGAAGAAGAGGGTGACCGTAGTAGTTGTGAGGGAACGTAGGATAGAAGAAGAGGGTGACCGTAGTAGTTGTGAGGGAACATAGGATAGAAGAAGAGGGTGACCGTAGTAGTTGTGAGGGAACGTAGGATAGAAGAAGAGGGTGACCGTAGTAGTTGTGAGGGAACGTAGGATAGAAGAAGAGGGTGACCGTAGTAGTTGTGAGGGAACGTAGGATAGAAGAAGAGGGTGACCGTAGTAGTTGTGAGGGAACGTAAGATAGAAGAAGAGGGTGACCGTAGTAGTTGTGAGGGAACGTAGGATAGAAGAAGAGGGTGACCGTAGTAGTTGTGAGGGAACGTAGGATAGAAGAAGAGGGTGACCGTAGTAGCTGTGAGGGAACGTAGGATAGAAGAAGAGGGTGACCGTAGTAGTTGTGAGGGAACGTAGGATAGAAGAAGAGGGTGACCGTAGTAGTTGTGAGGGAACGTAGGATAGAAGAAGAGGGTGACCGTAGTAGTTGTGAGGGAACGTAGGATAGAAGAAGAGGGTGACCGTAGTAGTTGTGAGGGAGCATAGGATAGAAGAAGAGGGTGACTGTAGTAGTTGTGAGGGAACGTAGGATAGAAGAAGAGGGTGACTGTAGTAGTTGTGAGGGAACGTAGGATAGAAGAAGAGGGTGACCGTAGTAGTTGTGAGGTAACGTAGGATAGAAGAAGAGGGTGACCGTAGTAGTTGTGAGGGAACGTAGGATAGAAGAAGAGGGTGACTGTAGTAGTTGTGAGGAAACGTAGGATAGAAGAAGAGGGTGACCGTAGTAGCTGTGAGGGAACGTAGGATAGAAGAAGAGGGTGACCGTAGTAGTTGTGAGGGAACGTAGGATAGAAGAAGAGGGTGACCGTAGTAGCTGTGAGGGAACGTAGGATAGAAGAAGAGGGTGACCGTAGTAGTTGTGAGGGAACGTAGGATAGAAGAAGAGGGTGACCGTAGTAGTTGTGAGGGAACGTAGGATAGAAGAAGAGGGTGACTGTAGTAGTTGTGAGGGAACGTAGGATAGAAGAAGAGGGTGACCGTAGTAGCTGTGAGGTAACATAGGATAGAAGAAGAGGGTGACCGTAGTAGTTGTGAGGGAACGTAGGATAGAAGAAGAGGGTGACCGTAGTAGTTGTGAGGGAGCATAGGATAGAAGAAGAGGGTGACTGTAGTAGTTGTTAGGGAACGTAGTATAGAAGAAGAGGGTGACTGTAGTAGTTGTTAGGGAACGTAGGATAGAAGAAGAGGGTGACCGTAGTAGTTGTGAGGGAACGTAGGATAGAAGAAGAGGGTGACCGTAGTAGTTGTGAGGGAACGTAGGATAGAAGAAGAGGGTGACCGTAGTAGTTGTGAGGGAACATAGGATAGAAGAAGAGGGTGACTGTAGTAGTTGTGAGGGAACGTAGTATAGAAGAAGAGGGTGACTGTAGTAGTTGTGAGGGAACATAGGATAGAAGAAGAGGGTGACTGTAGTAGTTGTGAGGGAACATAGGATAGAAGAAGAGGGTGACCGTAGTAGTTGTTAGGGAACGTAGGATAGAAGAAGAGGGTGACCGTAGTAGTTGTGAGGGAACGTAGGATAGAAGAAGAGGGTGACTGTGGTAGTTGTGAGGGAACAGGATCCAAAGGACAATTGGTTAGATGGGCATCTGAGAAAAGTTTTGTAACCTCTTCAGTAGTAGCCAATTCAAAAGAGGAGAGTGTTGAATGTGCTGCTAGGCAAGGTATGTTGGGTGGGGAAGATGTACACACAGTGGAGATGTCCTCACGAATTGCATCAATCTTGTCTTTGAAGTGATTGGCAATCTCTTGGGCAGTGAGTGTTAGTGGGTAGAGGGGGACGAAGCAGAGAGTTAAAGGTTGAGAAGAGCCGACGGGGACTGGATGACAAGGTATTAATAAGAGACAGAGTAGGCTTGTTTGGCGGCATGGAGGCATGAATTGTATTTTAGAAGGGCAGATTTATATAGGGTGAAGTCTTACAGACATTTGGTTTTACGCCACAGTCGTTCAAGAGCACGGCAATGTCTCTTGAGATTTCTAGTGTTGTCAGTTTGCCAGGGTTGTAACGGTCGGGGCCTGATTCTGCGTGTGGTTAGAGGAGCAAGTGCATCTAGTGATGATGAGAGTGAACTGTTGTAGACAGAAATGGCCAGGACAGGTCAGGACAGGAGAGAGATTATGTCATATAGGTGGTCAGGTCAGGACAGGGGAGAGATTATGTCATATAGGTGGTCAGGACAGGAGAGAGATTATGTCATATAGGTGGACAGGACAGGACAGGGGAGAGATTATGTCATATAGGTGGTCAGGACAGGACAGGGGAGAGATTATGTCATATAGGTGGTCAGGACAGGACAGGGGAGAGATTATGTCATATAGGTGGTCAGGACAGGACAGGGGAGAGATTATGTCATATAGGTGGTCAGGTCAGGACAGGGGAGAGATTATGTCATATAGGTGGTCAGGTCAGGACAGGGGAGAGATTATGTCATATAGGTGGTCAGAACAGGAGAGAGATTATGTCATATAGGTGGTCAGGACAGGACAGGGGAGAGATTATGTCATATAGGTGGTCAGGACAGGACAGGGGAGAGATTATGTCATATAGGTGGTCAGGACAGGACAGGGGAGAGATTATGTCATATAGGTGGTCAGGACAGGGGAGAGATTATGTCATATAGGTGGTCAGGACAGGACAGGGGAAAGATTATGTCATATAGGTGGTCAGGACAGGGGAGAGATTATGTCATATAGGTGGTCAGGACAGGACAGGGGAGAGATTATGTCATATAGGTGGTCAGGTCAGGACAGGGGAGAGATTATGTCATATAGGTGGTCAGGACAGGACAGGGGAGAGATTATGTCATATAGGTGGTCAGGACAGGACAGGGGAGAGATTATGTCATATAGGTGGTCAGGACAGGACAGGGGAAAGATTATGTCATATAGGTGGTCAGGACAGGGGAGAGATTATGTCATATAGGTGGTCAGGACAGGACAGGGGAGAGATTATGTCATATAGGTGGTCAGGACAGGACAGGGGAGAGATTATGTCATATAGGTGGTCAGGTCAGGACAGGGGAGAGATTATGTCATATAGGTGGTCAGGACAGGACAGGGGAGAGATTATGTCATATAGGTGGTCAGGACAGGACAGGGGAGAGATTATGTCATATAGGTGGTCAGGTCAGGACAGGTGAGAGATTATGTCATATAGGTGGTCAGGTCAGGACAGGACAGGGGAGAGATTATGTCATATAGGTGGTCAGGACAGGACAGGGGAGAGATTATGTCATATAGGTGGTCAGGACAGGACAGGGGAGAGATTATGTCATATAGGTGGTCAGGACAGGACAGGGGAGAGATTATGTCATATAGGTGGTCAGGACAGGACAGGGGAGAGATTATGTCATATAGGTGGTCAGGACAGGAGAGAGATTATGTCATATAGGTGGTCAGGACAGGACAGGGGAGAGATTATGTCATATAGGTGGTCAGGACAGGACAGGGGAGAGATTATGTCATATAGGTGGTCAGGACAGGACAGGGGAAGAGATTATGTCATATAGGTGGTCAGGACAGGAGAGAGATTATGTCATATAGGTGGTCAGGACAGGACAGGGGAGAGATTATGTCATATAGGTGGTCAGGTCAGGACAGGGGAGAGATTATGTCATATAGGTGGTCAGGACAGGACAGGGAGAGAGATTATGTCATATAGGTGGTCAGGACAGGAGGAGAGATTATGTCATATAGGTGGTCAGGACAGGAGAGAGATTATGTCATATAGGTGGTCAGGACAGGACAGGGGAGAGATTATGTCATATAGGTGGTCAGGTCAGGACAGGGGAGAGATTATGTCATATAGGTGGTCAGGACAGGACAGGAGAGAGATTATGTCATATAGGTGGTCAGGACAGGGGAGAGATTATGTCATATAGGTGGACAGGACAGGGGAGAGATTATGTCATATAGGTGGTCAGGACAGGACAGGAGAGAGATTATGTCATATAGGTGGTCAGGACAGGACAGGAGAGAGATTATGTCATATAGGTGGTCAGGACAGGGAAGAGATTATGTCATAGTGGTCAGGACAGGGAAGAGATTATGTCATATAGGTGGTCAGGACAGGACAGGGGAGAGATTATGTCATATAGGTGGTCAGGACAGGGGAGAGATTATGTCATATAGGTGGACAGGACAGGAGAGAGATTATGTCATATAGGTGGTCAGGACAGGACAGGGGAGAGATTATGTCATATAGGTGGTCAGGACAGGACAGGAGAGAGATTATGTCATATAGGTGGACAGGACAGGACAGGGGAGAGATTATGTCATATAGGTGGTCAGGACAGGACAGGGGAGAGATTATGTCATATAGGTGGTCAGGACAGGACAGGGGAGAGATTATGTCATATAGGTGGTCAGGACAGGAGAGAGATTATGTCATATAGGTGGTCAGGACAGGGGAGAGATTATGTCATATAGGTGGTCAGGACAGGACAGGGAAGAGATTATGTCATATAGGTGGTCAGGACAGGAGAGAGATTATGTCATATAGGTGGACAGGACAGGACAGGGGAGAGATTATGTCATATAGGTGGTCAGGACAGGACAGGGGAGAGATTATGTCATATAGGTGGTCAGGACAGGACAGGGGAGAGATTATGTCATATAGGTGGTCAGGACAGGACAGGGGAGAGATTATGTCATATAGGTGGTCAGGACAGGGGAGAGATTATGTCATATAGGTGGTCAGGACAGGACAGGGGAGAGATTATGTCATATAGGTGGTCAGTAGCAGAATAGAGAAGAGAAGGGTTAAAGTGGCGAAGGTTCCTACAAGTAATTGTTTGCTGCTTGGAGGGATGGGTGGTTGGAGGCAAGGATACAGTGAAAGTAATGAAGTTGTGATCAGAGAGAGGAAAGGGGGTGTTGGTGAGGTTGCCAGGGTTGCAGAGATGGGAGAATACAAGGTCAGGTATTACCATTGGAGTGAGTGGAAGTATGTGTCCATTGGGTTAGGTCAAAAGATGAGGTTAAGTTGAGAAGTTGAGCTGTAGTTGGGCTGTTAACATTGACAGGAATGTTGAAGTCACCAAGAATAATGGTGGGTATTTCAGAGGAGAGAAAGTAGGGTAGCCAGGCAGCAACGTCATCAAGAAAGAGCGATACCGGTCCTGGAAGCTGATAAATTGCTGCAATTCTCAGAGAAGTGGGAGAAAACAGAGGAATACAATACATCTCGAAAGAAGAGAGGGAGGGACAGGAAGGACTTGGAAGGTGCTTTGTGGGGTTAGAAAGAATCCACCTCCACCTCCTTTCTGTCTGTTGGGTCTGGGGGAGTCCAATGGAGGCCACCATAGGAGAGGGCAGCAGGAGAAGATGAGTCAAAATTTTGAAGGCAGGTTTCGGTTATGCTGAGGATGTTAAAGCAGTAGCGTAGCGTGGGGGGTGCGGGGGGTGCCGTGGCCCCGGGCACGACATTTAGGGGGGCGCAATTTCGTGCCAGTAGTGTCACTACTGGCTACCTCCTCCTAATTTAATTTCCTGTGTCCCCCGCGCTCCGCCGCCATGTACAGTGTTTGGCGCCATGTGATTGGGCGTATGGGGGTCATGTGCGGCGTGGGGCTGGCCTATCCGCGATCACGGTTGCTCCTGAAGTCCCGCCTCCGCACATGACCCCCATACGCCCAATCACAGTGCGCCGGGAAACAATGAATATGGCGGCCAGAGCGCAGGGGAGACGAGCACTGGAGAGTGTGACCCGCCGGGGCCGCTGTCTTCTTCTTCTCCTCCTCCTCCTATCCTCCAGACCGATGCAAGACAACAAGGTGAGGAATGGATAAGCATGGGGGGGGGGGAGAGACAGGCGCCGTATATGTAGTGTCAGTATAGGAAGACTAGGCAGGACAGTATAGTGGTCAGTGTAGTGTAGTGGTCAGTATAGTGTAGTGGACAGTGTAGTATAGTGGTCAGTATAGTGTAGTGGACAGTGTAGTATAGTGGTCAGTATAGTGTAGTGGACAGTGTAGTATTGTGGTCAGTGTAGTATAGTGGTCAGTATAGTATTGTGGTCAGTATAGTATAGTGGTCAGTGTAGTATAGTGGTCAGTGTAGTGTAGTGGACAGTGTAGTATAGTGGTCAGTATAGTATTGTGGTCAGTGTAGTATAGTGGTCAGTGTAGTGTAGTGGACAGTGTAGTATAGTGGTCAGTGTAGTGTAGTGGACAGTGTAGTGTAGTGGACAGTGTAGTATAGTGGTCAGTATAGTATTGTGGTCAGTATAGTATTGTGGTCAGTGTAGTATTGTGGTCAGTATAGTGTAGTGGTCAGTGTAGTGTAGTGGACAGTGTAGTATAGTGGTCACTGTAGTATAGTGGTCAGTGTAGTGGACAGTGTAGTATTGTGGTCAGTGCAGTGTAGTGGACAGTGTAGTGATCAGTGTAGTGGACAGTGTAGTGTAGTGGACAGTGTAGTATTGTAGTCTGTATAGTATAGTGGTCAGTGTAGTATTGTGGTCTGTATAGTGTAGTGGTCAGTGTAGTGGACAGTGTAGTGTAGTGGTCAGTGTAGTGTAGTGGTCAGTGTAGTGTAGTGGACAGTATAGTGGTTAGTGTAGTGTAGTTCTCAGTGTAGTGGTCAGTATAGTGGACAGTATAGTGTAGTGGTCAGTATAGTGGACAGTATAGTGGTTAGTGTAGTGGTCAGTGTAGTATAGTGGACAGTGTAATGGTCACTGTAGTGTAGTTCTCAGTGTAGTGGACAGTATAGTGGTCAGTGTAGTGTAGTGGTCAGTGTAGTGGACAGTATATTGGTCAGTGTAGTTCTTAGTGTAGTGGACAGTATAGTATAGTGGTCAGTAGGGATGAGCTTCGTGTTCGAGTCGAACCCATGTTCGACTCGAACATCGGCTGTTCGACCGTCCGTCGAATTGCGAACGATATGGGCCGTTCGCGCCAAATTCGTGTGGCGCGTCACGGCCCATAATTCACTGCGGCATCGCAGTGCATTGCTGGCTGATGATTGGCCAAGCATGCACTATGACCCGCATGCTTGGCCAATCACAGCGCCGTCAGTAGAGAGAGCTGTAATTGGCCAAAGCCAGGGTGGCTTTGGCCAATTATGGCTCAGGGGATTTAGTACACACCCCACACTATATAAGGCCGCCTGCACGGCGGCCCTGTGTAGTGTGTGTTCCGGTGTGCTGAGAGATAGAGAGAGAGAGAGAGACAGTGTCATTTGATTTGAGTTAGATAGATTAGGCAGAACAGTCAGTCAGTTAGCTGCACTTACAGTGTATTGTGTATATATATGCATCCCAGGTGTTGCATATATATATATACACTGTATTCAGTTTAGCTAGATCCGTTCCTGTTATCTTCTATCTAGACTATTTAGTGCAGTCAGTGCGTCCTGCTCACAGTGTTCAGCTAGATCCGTTCCTGCTATTTACATTCAGTGCAGTGTGTCCTGCTCACAGTGTTCAGCTAGATCCGTTCCTGGTATTTACATTTAGTGCAGTGCGTCCTGCTCACAGTGTTCAGCTAGATCCGTTCCTGCTATTTACATTCAGTGCAGTGCGTCCTGCTCACAGTGTTCAGCTAGATCCGTTCCTGCTATATACATTTAGTGCAGTACGTCCTGCTCACAGTGTTCAGCTAGATCCGTTCCTGCTATTTACATTCAGTGCAGTGCGTCCTGCTCACAGTGTTCAGCTAGATCCGTTCCTGCTATTTACATTCAGTGCAGTGCGTCCTGCTCACAGTGTTCAGCTAGATCCGTTCCTGCTATTTACATTCAGTGCAGTGCGTCCTGCTCACAGTGTTCAGCTAGATCCGTTCCTGTTATCTTCCTACTGACAGGCAGGCTTGTCTGGTTACAGTATATAAAGCTACCTGAAGAAAATTACAGGTGTTCTTTTTGATCCTATTAGTACCACGGTCAGGCAGCTAGACTATTTACATTTAGTACAGTGTGTCCTGCTCACAGTGTTCAGCTAGATCCGTTCCTGTTATCTTCCTACTGACAGGCAGGCTTGTCTGGTTACAGTATATAAAGCTACCTTAAGAAAATTACAGGTGTTCTTTTTGATCCTATTAGTACCACGGTCAGGCAGCTAGACTATTTACATTTAGTACAGTGCGTCCTGCTCACAGTGTTCAGCTAGATCCGTTCCTGCTATATACATTTAGTGCAGTACGTCCTGCTCACAGTGTTCAGCTAGATCCGTTCCTGTTATCTTCCTACTGACAGGCAGGCTTGTCTGGTTACAGTATATAAAGCTACCTGAAGAAAATTACAGGTGTTCTATCCCAGCTTAGTGCAGCTACAGGCCATTAGTATGTCTGGAAGGCCAAGAAGGAGAGGCAGACAGTCACAAGCCAATAAGAGAGGGCAAGCAGGCTCTGTGTCTAGTGCTGGTCGTGGAGACGGTGCATCCTCATCAGCACGTGGCCATGGGACACGCTTGGCCTTTTTTTCGGCAGCTGGCCGTGTTGAGCCGCAACATGCGGAAGACTTGGTCGAGTGGATGACCAAGCCGTCCTCATCCTCCTCATCCTCTCTCACCCATGCCCAGGGTGCTTTGTCTGGCAAAGCAGCGGCCTCTTCCCTCAGCTCAATGTCATCAGTGACTCCTTCCCTAGCTCCACCATGTCCTCATGAGGATTCCCTCGAACTGTTTGACCACAGTGTTGGGTACATGCTCCAGGAGGATGCCCAGCGTTTGGAAGGCTCTGATGATGATACTGAGCTCAATGAAGGCAGTAACATGAGCACGGACAGAGGGGGTGCCCAAGAAGGACAGCAATCTGGCAGTCATGCTCCCCCTGCTGCAGCATACTGCCAGGTTTGCTCCAGTGATGAGGAGGGAGGGGATGATGAGGTCACTGACTCAACGTGGGTGCCTGATAGGAGAGAGGAGGAGGAGGAGGAGGAGGAGGTGGCACATCACCAACTAGGCAGGATGCCCTCCAGGGGCCAGCCTAAGGGCAGCACATTGACTGCATCACACCCCAAAGCTCCACATGTGCAGGGCGCTGCAGTCTCTGCGCGTTATTCAAAAAGTTCTTTGGTGTGGGCCTTTTTTGAGACGAGTGCATCAGATCGCACCGCTGCTATTTGCAACATATGTCTCAAGCGTATCTCGCGTGGCCAAAACATCTCCCGCTTGGGTACCACATGCTTGACCAGACATATGTTGACCTGCCATGCAGTTCGTTGGCAAGCGTATCTGAAAGACCCACACCAAAGAACAAAGACGATCTCTCCTTGCTCCTCATCAGCTGAGATTTCCAACCCCACTAGACCTTCAGTCCTCTCTGAGACCTGCAGTGAGAGGAATGAAGGTGTAGAATTAGGTGTGTCACAGCCAAGTACTTGTGGGCAATCTGCTTTTGGTACACCGACGTCAGATTGTACCAGGCAAATTTCCCTGCCCCAGCTGCTGCACCGCCGAAAGAAGTTTGCTCCCAGCCATCCACATGCCCAGCGGTTGAATGCTAGCTTGGCAAAATTGCTAGCACTTCAACTGCTGCCTTTTCAGTTGGTAGACTCTGCCCCCTTCCGTGAGTTTGTGGAATGTGCGGTTCCTCAGTGGCAGGTACCCAAACGCCACTTTTTCTCACGGAAGGCGATTCCGGCTCTCTACCGGCATGTGGAAGGCAATGTCCATGCCTCGCTGGACAGGGCGGTCAGCGGTAAGGTGCATATTACCGCTGACTCATGGTCCAGCAGGCATGGACAGGGACGTTACTTAAGTTTCACGGCGCATTGGGTGACTCTGCTGGCAGCTGGGAAGGATGCAGGACAAGGTGCAGTAGTGTTGGAGGTTGTTCCGCCACCACGCCTCCAAAATGCTGATTGTGACACACCTCTCTCCTCCACCCCCTCCTCTTCTTCTTCCTCCATGGCCTCTTCCTCGGAACCAGCGGTGCTCCGTAGGCGTTCAAGGGGCTACGCAAGTACGCAGGCCAAAAGATGCCATGCGGTGCTTGAGCTGGTGTGCTTGGGGGACAGGAGCCACACTGGGGCAGAGGTTCTGTCAGCTCTGCAGGGGCAGGTTCAGAGGTGGTTGACGCCACGCCAACTTAAGGCAGGAATGGTGGTTTGCGACAATGGCACCAACCTCCTCTCTGCCCTCCGACAGGGACAACTGACCCATGTGCCCTGTTTGGCTCACGTCCTTAACTTGGTGGTGCAGCGGTTCTTGGGCAGGTACCCGGGCTTACAGGATGTCCTGAGGCAGGCCAGGAAAGTCTCTGTGCATTTCCGCCGGTCATATAATGCCAGTGCTCGGCTGACGGACCTCCAAAAGGAGTTTAACCTGCCCAAGAACCGCCTAATCTGTGACATGCCCACCAGGTGGAACTCGACGTTGGCCATGCTGCAGCGGCTGCACACGCAGCAGAGGGCCATCAATGAGTACCTGTGCGACTATGGCACCAGGACAGGGTCAGGGGACCTTGGTTTTTTTTCCCCACGCCAGTGGGCCATGATCAGGGATGCATGCACTGTCCTGTCACCATTCGAGGAGGCCACGAGGATGGTGAGCACTGACAGTGCATGCATCAGTGACACTGTCCCCCTTGTCCACCTGTTGGAGCACACGCTGCGTGGAATAATGGACAGGGCACTTGAGGCAGAACAGAGGCAGGAAGAGGAGGACTTCCTTAGCTCTCAAGGCCCCCTTTATCCAGACAGTGTTCCTGCGTGCCCGCCGATCACACAGGAAGAGGACGAGGAGGAGGAGGAGGAGGAGGAGGAAGATTGTGTCAGTATGGAGGTGGAGCCTGGCACTCAGCATCAGCAGTCTTTAAGGGATCAGTCCCAAGGAACACATGGACTTGTACGTGGCTGGGAGGAGGTGGCTGCGGACGTTGTTGTCCTTAGTGACCCAGAGGACTCCGGACCGAATGCCTCAGCAAACCTACGCTGCATGGCCTCCCTGATCCTGCAAAGCCTGCGTAAGGATCCTCGTATTCGTGGTATCAAGGAGAAGGACCAATACTGGCTGGCAACCCTCCTTGATCCACGTTACAAGGGTAAGGTTGCGGACCTTATCTTGCCATCGCAGAGGGAGCAGAGGATGAAACATCTTCGGGAGGCCTTGCAGAAAGGTCTGTGCAACGCGTTCCCAGAGACTGGGAGGTTACAAACTCCTGTTTCTGGACAACGTGTTGCTGAGGCTTCGGTCAGTCAAAGAAGGAGCGGTGGAGAAGGTGGCCGTCTGACCGATGCGTTCAGACAATTTTTTGGTCCGCAGCCCCAAGGTATGATCGGTTCCAGCAACCATCGCCAGCGTCTGTTTTACATGGTGCAGGAATACCTAGGGGCAAGATCAGACTTGGACACCTTTCCCACCGAAAATCCTCTGGGTTACTGGGTCTTGAGGATGGATCACTGGCCAGAGCTTGCACAGTATGCAATTGAGCTACTGGCCTGTCCTGCATCCAGCGTTCTTTCGGAACGTACATTCAGTGCTGCTGGAGGCGTGGTAACCGATCACAGGGTGCGTCTGTCCACTGACTCGGTCGATCGGCTGACCTTCATAAAAATGAATCAGTCTTGGATCACCACCAGCTACCAAGCACCTGATGCTGATGTAACTGAATAATTTTTTTCAGATCCCTTCAAAGACTGCCTATGCTGATGCTGAGTGATTATCCCTGAGTAATTATCCTCTTCCTCCTCAATCATCACGCTGATAGCTTGTAAGAACATTTTTGGTTCTGGGCGCCACCACCAGTGCCTAAGGCCCAATTTTTCTGCCCCTGTCTAACAGGGGCGTGAAATTACAATTTTTGATGCAATACTTTGCAGCAGGGCTCGTTCCTGCGTTCCAACTAGAGTGTCTGTGAGGGGTTGCAGTGTTGTGGCACCAGCACCAGTGCCTAAGGCCCAATTTTTCTGCCCCTGTCTAACAGGGGCGTGAAATTACAATTTTTGATGCAATACTTTGCAGCAGGGCTCGTTCCTGCATTCCAACTAGAGTGTCTGTGAGGGGTTGCAGTGTTGTGGCACCAGCACCAGTGCCTAAGGCCCAATTTTTCTGCCCCTGTCTAACAGGGGCGTGTAATTACAATTTTTGATGCAATACTTTGCAGCAGTGCTCGTTCCTGCGTTCCAACTAGAGTGTCTGTGAGGGGTTGCAGTGTTGTGGCACCAGCACCAGTGCCTAAGGCCCAATTTTTCTGCCCCTGTCTAACAGGGGCGTGTAATTACAATTTTTGATGCAATACTTTGCAGCAGGGCTCGTTCCTGCGTTCCAACTAGAGTGTCTGTGAGGGGTTGCAGTGTTGTGGCACCAGCACCAGTGCCTAAGGCCTAATTTTTCAGCTCCTGTTCAACAGGGGCATGTAATTACAATTCTTGATCTAATATTTCACAGCAGGGCCCTGTGAGGGCTTACAGTGTTTTGGCCACAGCAACACCTAAGGCCCAAATTTCTGCTGAGTATATAGGGCAGGACCCTACTTTCAAACATCTAACTTACAAACGACTCCTACTTGCAAACGGAAGGAGACAACAGGAAGTGAGATGAAATCTACCCATAGGAAGGGAAATTCTCTCATGTAAGAGTTAATATGGGAAAACAATTTCTCCTTTCCACTGATGCTTTCCAATCCTTGTTCCACAAAAAAACCCAAATTTTCAAAAAACATTTTTCATTGGGACAAAAAAGTGAGGTGAAATCTTCTGAAGAGGAGGAAAGACGCAAAACAAATGTCACAGGGGTGATAACCCTTCCCTATGTTTTCCAAAAAGCTTAGAAAAGATTTTTTGGCTGGAGCTAAACACATTAAAAATGTTCAAAATTACAAACAGATTCTACTTAACAACAAACCTACAGTCCCTGTCTTGTTTGCACCGCCTGTATACTGCTGTTCAGAGTATATAGGGACCTTTCCTTATTTTAATTTGGGTGCGGGGTTCCCCTTAATATCCATACAGGACCCAAAGGGCCTGGTAATGGACTGGGGGGTACCCATGCCGTTTGTCTCACTGATTTTCATCCATATTGCCAGGACCCGACATGACATTAAACCCGCAAGCAGTTTTAAATGAGATTTTTTCCTTTAAAAATGACATTTGGTGCAGGGACTGTTCTAAACATGGGAAACACGCGCCACTTTACAGGCATACTATAGACACCCCTAAGGTACGATATTTAAAGGAATATTTCACTTTTTTTTTTTTTACTTTAAGCATCATTAAAATCACTGCTCCCGAAAAAACGGCCGTTTTTAAAAGTTTTTTTTGCATTGATACATGTCCCCTGGGGTAGGACCCGGGTCCCCAAACCCTTTTTAGGACAATACCATGCAAATTAGCCTTTAAAATGAGCACTTTTGATTTCGAACGTTCGAGTCCCATAGACGTCAATGGGGTTCTAACGTTCGTGCGAACTTGCGGTCCGTTCGCGGGTTCTGGTGCGAACCGAACCGGGGGGTGTTCGGCTCATCCCTAGTGGTCAGTGTAGTGGACAGTATAGTGGTCAGTGTAGTGTAGTGGTCAGTGTAGTGTAGTGGTCAGTGTAGTGGACAGTATAGTGGTCAGTGTAGTTCTTAGTGTAGTGGACAGTATAGTGTAGTGGTCAGTGTAGTGGACAGTATAGTGGTCAGTGTAGTGTAGTGGTCAGTGTAGTGTAGTGGTCAGTGTAGTTCTTAGTGTAGTGGACAGTATAGTATAGTGGTCAGTGTAGTGTGTAGTGGACACTATAGTGGTCAGTGTAGTATAGTGGTCAGTGTAGTGTAGTGGACACTATAGTGGTCAGTGTAGTGGACAGTATAGTGGTCAGTGTAGTTCTTAGTGTAGTGGACAGTATAGTATAGTAGTCAATGTAGTGGACAGTATAGTGGTCAGTGTAGTTCTTAGTGTAGTGGACAGTATAATATAGGGGTCAGTGTAGTGGACAGTATAGTGGTCAGTGTAGTTCTTAGTGTAGTGGACAGTATAGTATAGTAGTCAATGTATTGGACAGTATAGTGGTCAGTGTAGTTCTTAGTGTAGTGGACAGTATAGTATAGTGGTCAGTGTAGTGGACAGTATAGTGGTCAGTGTAGTTCTTAGTGTAGTGGACAGTATAGTATAGTAGTCAATGTATTGGACAGTATAGTGGTCAGTGTAGTTCTTAGTGTAGTGGACAGTATAGTATAGTGGTCAGTGTAGTGGACAGTATAGTGGTCAGTGTAGTTCTTAGTGTAGTGGACAGTATAGTATAGTGGTCAGTGTAGTGGACAGTATAGTGGTCAGTGTAGTGTAGTGGTCAGTGTAGTGTAGTGGTCAGTGTAGTTCTTAGTGTAGTGGACAGTATAGTGGTCAGTGTAGTTCTTAGTGTAGTGGACAGTATAGTATAGTGGTCAGTGTAGTGGACAGTATAGTGGTCAGTGTAGTGTAGTGGTCAGTGTAGTGTAGTGGTCAGTGTATTTCTTAGTGTAGTGGACAGTATAGTGGTCAGTGTAGTGTAGTGGTCAGTGTATTTCTTAGTGTAGTGGACAGTATAGTGGCCAGTGTAGTGTAGTGGTCAGTGTAGTGGACAGTATAGTGGTCAGTGTAGTGTAGTGGTCAGTGTAGTTCTTAGTGTAGTGGACAGTATAGTATAGTGGTCAGTGTAGTGTGTAATGGTCAGTAAAGGAATCAGATTGGTCAGTACTATTGTATTTGAAGGGACTCGGGGAGTGATAAAAGTCCGCAGGTTAGGGGGGGGGGCACAAATTACTTGCTTTGCCCCGGGTGCTGACAACCCACGCTACGCCACTGTGTTAAAGCCATGAGAGATGAAGAGGTCATGTACGGATGTTAGCTTGGTACAGATGGAGCGGGCGTTCCGAAGGGCGCATGAGATTGGTGGGCTGCTTTGAGGAAGCAGGGGGATAGAAACTAAATTAAGTGGATTGCGGTGGTTGCCAGAGGGGGAGGGGTATTGGATATGTGGTTTGCAGTTGGAAAATGGTGGACCAGGATTAGGAGAAATGTCACCTGAGACTAGGAGAAGAAGGAGGGCAAGGAAGGCAAGATGGGAGTGGGATGTGTATGAGCGCACCTGTCTAATGTCCCTGGTGTTTATGTCAGCATGTGGGTCAGCAAATGCAGGAGATGATGGGTGCAGTAGTAGGGAGAGGGTGGGAGTGAGGGTGATATGCGCATGCTGCAGGGTAGAGGAGGAGGGGTAGAGTAAGGATAATCTGAGGATAGAAGACACCGATGTGAGAAGGAAGAGAATAAGGACCATGTTAGTGGATAGAGAGTGGGAATCTGACTTCATATATAATAAATGTGAAATGCTGGTTTGTTTGTCGTCTTGCAGAGTGGAGAAGAGTTCTTGTTGTATCTTCATCCAGCTTTAGTCATCCAGCTTTAGTTAAACTGCATCGGAGAAACTTCACATCACTCAGGACAGAGCCACTCAGGACAGAGCCACTCAGGAAAGAGCCACTCAGGACAGAGCCACTCAGGACAGAGCCACTCAGGACAGAGCCACTCAGGACAGAGCCACTCAGGAAAGAGCCACTCAGGACAGAGCCACTCAGGAAAGAGCCACTCAGGACAGAGCCACTCAGGACAGAGCCACTCAGGAAAGAGCCACTCAGGACAGAGCCACTCAGGACAGAACCACTCAGGACAGAGCCACTCAGGAAAGAGCCACTCAGGAAAGAGCCACTCAGGACAGAGCCACTCAGGAAAGAGCCACTCAGGACAGAGCCACTCAGGACAGAGCCACTCAGGAAAGAGCCACTCAGGACAGAGCCACTCAGGACAGAACCACTCAGGACAGAGCCACTCAGGAAAGAGCCACTCAGGAAAGAGCCACTCAGGACAGAGCCACTCAGGAAAGAGCCACTCAGGACAGAGCCACTCAGGACAGAGCCACTCAGGAAAGAGCCACTCAGGACAGAGCCATTCAGGACAGAGCCACTCAGGACAGAGCCACTTAGGAAAGAGCCACTCAGGACAGAGACACTCGGGACAGAGACACTCGGGACAGAGACACTCAGGACAGAGCCACTTAGGAAAGAGCCACTCAGGACAGAGACACTCGGGACAGAGACACTCGGGACAGAGACACTCAGGACAGAGCCACTCAGGACAGAGCCACTCAGGAAAGAGCCACTCAGGAAAGAGCCACTCAGGACAGAGCCACTTAGGAAAGAGCCACTCAGGACAGAGACACTCGGGACAGAGACACTCGGGACAGAGACACTCAGATAAGAGCCACTGAGGACAGAGCGACTCAGGAAAGAGGCACTCAGGACAGAACCACTCAGGACAGAGCCACTCAGGACAGAGCCACTCAGGAAAGAGCCACTCAGGAAAGAGCCACTCAGGACAGAGCCACTTAGGAAAGAGCCACTCAGGACAGAGACACTCGGGACAGAGACACTCGGGACAGAGACACTCAGATAAGAGCCACTGAGGACAGAGCGACTCAGGAAAGAGGCACTCAGGACAGAGCCACTCAGGACAGAGCCACTTAGGAAAGAGCCACTCAGGACAGAGACACTCGGGACAGAGACACTCGGGACAGAGACACTCAGGACAGAGCCACTTAGGAAAGAGCCACTCAGGACAGAGACACTCGGGACAGAGACACTCGGGACAGAGACACTCAGGACAGAGACACTCGGGACAGAGACACTTGGGACAGAGACACACAGATAAGAGCCACTGAGGACAGAGCCACTCAGGAAAGAGCCACTCAGGACAGAGCCACTCAGGACAGAACCACTCAGGACAGAGCCACTCAGGACAGAGCCACTCAGGAAAGAGCCACTCAGGACAGAGCCACTCAGGACAGAGCCACTCGGGACAGAGCCACTCGGGAAAGAGACACTCGGGACAGAGACACTCAGATAAGAGCCACTTAGGAAAGAGCCACTCAGGACAGAGCCACTCAGGAAAGAGCCACTCAGGACAGAGCCACTCAGGAAAGAGCCACTCAGGACAGAGCCACTCAGGACAGAACCACTCAGGAAAGAGCCACTCAGGACAGAGCCACTCAGGAAAGAGCCACTCAGGACAGAGCCACTCAGGAAAGAGCCACTCAGGACAGAGCCACTCAGGAAAGAGCCACTCAGGACAGAGCCACTCAGGACAGAACCACTCAGGACAGAGCCACTCAGGACAGAGACACTCAGGACAGAGCCACTCAGGAAAGAGCCACTCAGGACAGAGCCACTCAGGAAAGAGCCACTCAGGACAGAGCCACTCAGGAAAGAGCCACTCAGGACAGAGCCACTCAGGACAGAACCACTCAGGACAGAGCCACTCAGGACAGAGCCACTCAGGAAAGAGCCACTCAGGACAGAGCCACTCAGGAAAGAGCCACTCAGGACAGAGCCACTCAGGACAGAGCCACTTAGGAAAGAGCCACTCGGGACAGAGACACTCGGGACAGAGACACTCGGGACAGAGACACTCAGGACAGAGCCACTTAGGAAAGAGCCACTCGGGACAGAGACACTCGGGACAGAGACACTCGGGACAGAGACACTCAGGACAGAGCCACTCAGGAAAGAGCCACTCAGGACAGAGCCACTCAGGAAAGAGCCACTCAGGACAGAGCCTCTCAGGACAGAACCACTCAGGACAGAGCCACTCAGGACAGAGCCACTCAGGAAAGAGCCACTCAGGACAGAGCCACTCAGGAAAGAGCCACTCAGGACAGAGCCACTCAGGACAGAGCCACTCAGGAAAGAGCCACTCAGGAAAGAGCCACTCAGGACAGAGCCACTCAGGACAGAACCACTTAGGACAGAGCCACTCAGGAAAGAGCCACTCAGGAAAGAGCCACTCAGGACAGAGCCACTCAGGAAAGAGCCACTCAGGACAGAGCCACTCAGGAAAGAGCCACTCAGGAAAGAGCCATTCAGGACAGAACCACTCAGGACAGAGCCACTCAGGAAAGAGCCACTCAGGAAAGAGCCACTCAGGACAGAGCCACTCAGGAAAGAGCCACTCAGCACAGAGCCACTCAGGACAGAGCCACTCAAGACAGAGCCACTCAGGAAAGAGCCACTCAGGACAGAGCCATTCAGGACAGAGCCACTCAGGACAGAGCCACTCAGGAAAGAGCCACTCAGGACAGAGCCACTTAGGAAAGAGCCACTCAGGACAGAGACACTCGGGACAGAGACACTTGGGACAGAGACACTCAGATAAGAGCCACTGAGGACAGAGCCACTCAGGAAAGAGCCACACAGGACAGAGACACTCGGGACAGAGACACTCGGGACAGAGACACTCAGGACAGAGCCACTTAGGAAAGAGCCACTCAGGACAGAGACACTCGGGACAGAGACACTCGGGACAGAGACACTCAGGACAGAGCCACTCAGGGCAGAGCCACTCAGGACAGAGACACTCAGATAAGAGCCACTGAGGACAGAGCCACTCAGGAAAGAGCCACTCAGGACAGAGCCACTCAGGACAGAGCCACTTAGGAAAGAGCCACTCAGGACAGAGACACTAGGGACAGAGACACTCGGGACAGAGACACTCAGGACAGAGCCACTTAGGAAAGAGCCACTCAGGACAGAGACACTCGGGACAGAGACACTCAGGACAGAGCCACTAAGGAAAGAGCCACTCAGGACAGAGACACTCAGATAAGAGCCACTGAGGACAGAGCCACTTAGGAAAGAGCCACTTAGGAAAGAGCCACTCAGGACAGAGCCACTCAGGACAGAGCCACTCAGGAAAGAGCCACTCAGGACAGAGCCACTCAGGAAAGAGCCACTCGGGACAGAGACACTCGGGACAGAGACACTCGGGACAGAGACACTCAGGACAGAGCCACTTAGGAAAGAGCCACTCGGGACAGAGACACTCGGGACAGAGACACTCGGGACAGAGACACTCAGGACAGAGCCACTCAGGACAGAGCCACTCAGGACAGAGCCACTCAGGAAAGAGCCACTCAGGACAGAACCACTCAGGACAGAGCCACTCAGGACAGAGCCACTCAGGAAAGAGCCACTCAGGACAGAGCCACTCAGGACAGAGCCACTCAGGACGGAGACACTTAGGAAAGAGACACTTAGGAAAGAGCCACTCAGGACAGAGCCACTCAGGACAGAGCCACTCAGGACAGAGACACTCGGGACAGAGACACTCAGGACAGAGACACTCTGGACAGAGACACTCAGGACAGAGACACTCAGGAAAGAGCCACTCAGGAAAGAGCCACTCAGGACAGAGACACTCAGATAAGAGCCACTGAGGACAGAGACACTTAGGAAAGAGCCACTTAGGAAAGAGCCACTCAGGACAGAGACACTCGGGACAGAGCCATGGTGTCTGCGCCACCCCATAGGCTGCTTTCCATTAATAGGGAGACTGAGCAGCCATGCATTTCTCTATTGGTCATTATTGGATCTGATTTGAGACACCTGAATATGGGAGAGGAGATGGCCAATAGCAGACCAGACACAGGCTAATTACCTCTCTTCATCACTCAGCCAATTGGGGTTGAGAATCAATCACCAGTAATGTTGCTATTGCAGTGTGTTTGTTATAGAGCTAGCATGAAATATAGAAGTTTAACCCCTTCAATACCGGGCACTTTCACCCCCTTCCTGCCCAGGCCAATGTTCAGCTTTCAGCGCTGTCGCACTTTGAATAACAATTGCGCGGTCATACAACACTGTACACATATGAAATTTTTATCATTTTTTTCCCACTAATAGAGCTTTATTTGAGTGGTATTTGATCACCTCTGCGGTTTTTATTTCTTGCGCTATAAACAAATGAAGAGCGACAAGTTTGAAAAAAACACAATATTTTTTACTTTTTGCTATAATAAATATCCACATTTTTTTTTTTTTTTTAAACAAATGTTTCCTCAGTTTAGGCCGATACGTATTCTTCTACATATTTTTGGTAAAAAAAATCGCAATAAGTGTATATTGATTGGTTTGCACAAAAGTTATAGTGTCTACAAAATAGAGGATAGATTTATAACATTTTATTATTTTTATTTTTTTTACTAGTAATGGCGGCGATCTGCGATTTTTATCGTGACTGCGATATTGCGGCGGACATATCGGACACTTTTGACACATTTTTGGGACCATTCACATTTATACAGCGATCCGTGCTATAAAAATGCACTGATCACTGTATAAATGTGACTGGCAATGAAGGGGTTAACCAGGAGGGGGCGCTGTAGGGGTTAATTATGTTCCTAGGGAGTGATTCTAACTGTAGGGGGAGGGGACTCACAAGGGGAGGAGATCGATCGGTGTTCCTTTGTTTACACACACCGATCCACAGTCCTGCTCCGTTACCGGGCAATCGCGGGTGCCCGGCGGACATCGCGGCCACCGGGACCCGAACGATGCGCCGCCTGGGCTGCTTGGAAGGCTGCACCATCATATGACGGTGGGCGGGCAGCAAGTGGTTAAAGATATGACAGCAGAAGACAAATGACATGCTGAAAATACCAAATATGATACAGCAAAGTCTGATAGCTCAGTAGAGTGTTCCGATGGATAGAAGACATGATCAGAACCGATAACTTCGCATCACTCAGGACAGAGCCGTGATGTCTGCATCCTAAATATAGAACCATTTATCCAACTGTCCATCCAGAGCCTCTGCTTTATAGACGGTTGGAACCCCCCATTATATGTCTGTTAGCTATGAATGCAGTGACCGTTCCTGACCACTAGATGGCGGTATTAGCGCAGGAATGGAAGTTGTTGGATAAGCTGCACCTTCAGGTGGAATAAAGTCTTATGCCGCGTACACACGGTCTGACTTTTCGTCTACAAAAGTCCAACGGACGCTGACGGACTAAAGCTGGCTGGTAATCCGATCGTGTGTGGGCTTCTCCGGACTTTCAACGTACTTTTTTAGCCTCAAATCCGACGTACTTTAGATTTGAAACATGCTTCAAATCTTTACTTCGTAACTACGACGGACCCCGAAATCCGCTCGTCTGTGTGCTAGTCCGACGGACAAAAAGCCACGCTAGGGCACCTATTGGCTACTGGCTATGAACTTCCTTATTTTAGTCCGGTGTACGTCATCACGTACGAATCCGACCGACTTTTGTGTGATCGTGTGTAGGCAAGTCTGTTCGTTAGAAAGTCCGCCGCAAGTCCGTCGAAAGTCCGCCGAAAGTCTGCCGGAAGTCTGTCGGACAGGCTGTCTGACTTTTGTAGACGAAAAGTCCGACCGTGTGTACGCGGCATTATTGTATACATTGTAACTTCTTGTCCCATGGCGGGGGAGGGGATGACATGTGAGGGGGGGAGGGGGACATGATCTAATCAGAAATATAGAAAATTTTCAATGATTCTTTTATTGATCTCCATTAATTAAATGTATTATATTTCCTTTTATATTAATAATAATTGTGCTCATAAGTTTACATACCCCGGCAGAATTTCGGATTTCTTGGCCATTTTTCAGAGAATATAAATGATAACACAAAAACTTTTCTCTCACTCATGATTAGTGTTTGGCTGAAGCCATTTATTATCAATCAGCTGTGTTTACTCGTTTTATATCATAATAACAACATAAACTACCCAAATGACCCTGATCAAAAGTTTACATACCCTGGTGATTTTGGCCAGATAACATGCACACAAGGTGACACAAAGGGGTTTGAATGGCTATTAAAGGGAACCATCTTCACCTGTGATCTGTTTGTAATTAGTGTGTGTGTATAAAAGGTCAGTGAGTTTCTGGACTCCTGACAGACCCTTGCATCTTTCATCCAGTGCTGCACTGACGTTTCTGGATTCTGAGTCATGGGGGAAAGCAAAAGAATTGTCAAAGGATCTGCGGGAAAAGGTAGTTGAACTGTATAAAACAGGAAAGGGATATAAAAAGATATCCAAGGAATTGGGAATGCCAATCAGCAGTGTTCAAACTCTAATCGAGAAGTGGAAAATGAGGGGTTCTGGTGAAACCAAACCACGGTCAAGTAGACCAACTAAAATTTCAGCCACAACTGCCAGGAAAATTGTTCGGGATGCAAAGAAAACCCCACAAATAACTTCAGGTGAAATACAGGACTCTCTGAAAACATGAGGTGTGGATGTCTCAAGATGCACAATAAGGAGGCACTTTAAGAAAGATGGTCTGCATGGTCGAGTCTCCAGAAGAAAGATGGGCTGCATGATCAAGTCTCCAGAAGAAAGATGGTCTGCATGGTCAAGTCTCCAGAAGAAAGATGGGCTGCATGGTCGAGTCTCCAGAAGAAAGATGGGCTGCATGGTGGAGTCTCCAGAAGAAAGATGGTCTGCATGGTCGAGTCTCCAGAAGAAAGATGGGCTGCATGGTCGAGTCCCCAGAAGAAAGATGGTCTGCATGGTCGAGTCTCCAGAAGAAAGATGGGCTGCATGGTCAAGTCTCCAGAAGAAAGATGGGCTGCATGGTCGAGTCTCCAGAAGAAAGATGGTCTGCATGGTCGAGTCTCCAGAAGAAAGATGGGCTGCATGGTCGAGTCCCCAGAAGAAAGATGGTCTGCATGGTCGAGTCTCCAGAAGAAAGATGGGCTGCATGGTCGAGTCTCCAGAAGAAAGATGGGCTGCATGATCAAGTCTCCAGAAGAAAGATGGTCTGCATGGTCAAGTCTCCAGAAGAAAGATGGGCTGCATGGTCGAGTCTCCAGAAGAAAGATGGGCTGCATGGTCGAGTCCCCAGAAGAAAGATGGTCTGCATGGTCGAGTCTCCAGAAGAAAGATGGGCTGCATGGTCGAGTCTCCAGAAGAAAGTCATTACTACGCAAATACCACAAAGTATCCCGCTTATAATACGCCAAACAGCACAGAGACAAGCCTCAAACCTTCTGCCACAAAGTCATTTGGAGTGATGAGCCCAAAACTGAGCTTTTTGGCCACAACCATAAACACTACATTTGGAGAGGAGACAACAAGACCTGTGATGAAAGGTCCACCATCCCTACTGTGAAACACGGCGGTGGATCGCTGATGTTATGGGGATGTGTGAGCTACAAAGGCACAGGAAATTTGGTAAAAAAGCAGGAGTAGTATGGCGCTGCCCTTATGGAGACAAAAAAAATATTTTCTTCTTTGTAGTGAATGTATTGCCTAGTGTCCTTATAGAATTGCTTCTAAAACCTGTATGTGTTCAAAAGTTGAATAAAACTGTGACTGGTGGTGAATATTTCTATTAAAAATGAAAATACAACAACTGGTGCTCCAATTGTTCAACAAAGATGCAAGGTGCCCTTTAAATTAGGTAATATGGGGAGATCTCAAACGTGCCGTTCATGGAAGACAGCCCAAGAATTTCCAGGAACTGGAGGACTTTTACCAAGAGGAACCATCTGAGAAGATAAAGAGCCTCATCCACAAATACCACAAAAGACTTCAAGCTGTCATTGATGTTAAAGGGAGCAATACACTGTATTAAGAACTGGGGTATGTAAACTTCTGAGCACAGCTGTATATACTATATACACACCCTACTCTCCATATTACACCTCTATATTTATAGTCAGGTCCATAAATATTGGGACATGGACACAATTCTCATCTTTGTGGCTCTATACACCACAATGGATTTGACATGAAACAAACAAGATTTGCTTTAACTGCAGACTTTCATCTTTAATTTGAGGGGATTTACATCCAAATCAGGTGAACGGTGTAGGAATTACAACAGTTTGTATTTGTGCCTCTCACTTTTTAAGGGACCAAAAGTAATGGGACAGATTAACAATCATCCATCAAACTTTCACCTTTTAGTACTTGGTTGCAAATCCTTTGCAGTCAATGACAGCCTGAAGTGTGGAACACATAGACATCACCAGACGTTGGGTTTCATCCCTGGTGATGCTCTGCCAGGCCTTTACTGCAACTGTCTTCAGTTCCTGCTTGTTCTTGGGGCATTTTCCCTTCAGTTTTGTCTTCCGCAAGTGAAATGCATGTTCAATCGGATTCAGGTCAGGTGATTGACTTGGCCATTGCATAACATTCCACTTCTTTCCCTTAAACTCTTTGGTTGCTTTCTCAGTATGCTTCGGGTCATTGTCCATCTGCACTGTGAAGCTCCGTCCAATGAGTTCTGAAGCATTTTGCTGATTATGAGCAGATAATATTGTCCGAAACACTTCAGAATTCATCCTGCTGCTTTTGTCAGCAGTCCCATCATCAATAAATACAAGAGAACCAGTTCCATTGGCAGCCATACATGCCCACGCCATGACACTACCACCACCATGCTTCACTGATGAGGTGGTATGCTTTGGATGATGAGCAGTTCCTTTCCTTCTCCATACTCTTCTCTTCCCATCACTCTGGTACAAGTTGATCTTGGTCTCATCTGTCCATAGGATGTTCTTCCAGAACTCTGAAGGCTTTTTTAGATGTTGTTTGGCAAACTCTAATCTGGCCTTCCTGTTTTTGAGGCTCACCAATGGTTTACATCTTGTGGGGAACCCTCTGTATTCACTCTGGTGAAGTCTTCTCTTGATTGTTGACTTTGACACACATACACCGACCTCCTGGAGAGTGTTCTTCATCTGGCCAATTGTTGTGAAGGGTGTTTTCTTCACCAGGGAAAGAATTCTTCGGTCATCCACCACAGCTGTTTTCCGTGGTCTTCCGAGTCTTTTGGTGTTGCTGAGCTCACCGGTGCGTTCTTTCTTTTTAAGGATGTTCCAAACAGTTGATTTGCCCACACCTGAAATGAACTCTGGACCTTTTATCTGCTCCTTGTAAATGGGATAATGAGGGAATAACACACACCTGGACATGGAACAGCTGAGCAGCCAATTGTCCCATTCCTTTTGTCTCTTAAAAAGTGGGAGGCACATATACAAACTGTTGTAATTCCTACACCGTTCACCTGATTTGGATGTAAATACCCTCAAATTAAAGCTGAAAGTCTGCAGTTAAAGCAAATCTTGTTTGTTTCATGTCAAATCCATTGTGGTGTATAGAGCCAAAAAGATTAGAATTGTGTCCATGTCCCAATATTTATGAACTTGACTGTATAGAAGATTGGTGTGTGTATATATATATATATATATGTCTACATCTTCACATTAACTTAAACTACCCACAATGCCTAGTGACCTCCCATGAACATCAAGAGACTGCACTGCATTCTGGGAAGGTTATAAAAAGGCTGGGAGTGGCCACCTTAGCTCTGTTGGGAACGCATGGCCTGCCTGCGAGGATCTGTGAGGAGGTGTTCCACAGAGTTGCAGCCTACATTGTGCGGAGCAGAGCAGCCAGCGATCCGGCCTTACATCACAGCGTTCTGGAGCAGCAGTGTGATCGATCCAGAGACCCTTGAAGGAGGTGACCGAGGACTCCCAGTCGTCTGTGAAATGGAACAGCGTGACGGCGTGGCGAACGAACTGAGATACTGTGGAGCGGAGGCTTCCATCTACCTGGACCCAGTGTGGTGAGAGGGCAGCTGCCCAAAGTTTCATTGACGCACTTTTACACATTTGCACTTAACATAGTGCTGCTGGGACCTGTAGTCCCACAGAGGAAATTCACAGTATTAAGACTGAGTAGAATACAGGCCTCAAGCCTGCACTTCATTACAATTCTGACATTGTATTATTGCTGCCGCACCACAACACTAATTCAACATTCAGTTTGCTCTGACCCGGGAGTCGTTAAGAACTGGATTATAATTTATTCTACACATAGCTAGCAGAAGACAGAAGAAAAGAAGGACTGTCTCTTTAAACACGATTGTGATTGTGATTGTAATATCAAGCAGCGGGAGCTCCCTAGGGATTGTGTTATGATTTACAGAGCTGAGAGGGGGGCGGAGTCCATAGTGAAGTCACTTCTCTCTGTCATTGGTCCCGTCTGATAAACACATTGCTAAGAAGTTCATTTAACCTCTTTATATCCGCGATATTGCCAAATGACGGCTACAGTGTGGACCTACATTGCTGGGACTGCGTCTATTGACGTTGTCTGGTGCACGAGCGGCCTGCGCGCCCCCTGCAGGGTCTATGAGACTCGCCTGATCCCAGATCAGAGTAAGGGGTCGGTCCGGACCCCTTACAACATGATCAGCTGTCAGCCAATGACAGCTGATCATGTGATGTAAACAGAGCTGGTAATCGGCCATTTTTTCTCCTCCCGCTGACAGTGTGAGGAGGAAAAAAAAAGCCGATCACCAGCGGCCATGAGAGGGACATCAGTCCCAATCACGGCGATCATCTGTGCCCCCTGCCAGTGCCGCCTACCAGTGCCCATCAGCGTCACCCATCAGTACCCACAGTGCCACCCATCAGTGCCCTCAGTGCCCACAGTGCCACCGATCAGTGGCCACAGTGCCACCCATCAGTGCCCTCAGTGCCCACAGTGCCACCCATCAGTGCCCACAGTGCCACCCATCAGTGCCCTCAGTGCCCACAGTGCCACCCATCAGTGCCCTCAGTGCCCACAGTGCCACCCATCAGCGCCCTCAGTGCCACAAAAGTGTTGCACATCAGTGCCCCCCATTAGTGGTATCAGTGCCTATCAGTGTCACCTACCAGTGCCCATAAGTGCCCATCAGTGCCACCCATCAGTGGTACCTATCAGTGCCCATCAGTGCCACCCATTAGTGGTATCAGTGCCTATCAGTGTCACCTACCAGTGCCCATAAGTGCCCATCAGTGCCACCCATCAGTGGTACCTATCAGTGCCCATCAGTGCCACCCATCAGTAGCCATCAGTGCCGCCTCATCAGCGCATATCAATGAAGGTGAAAAATTACCTGTTTGCAAAATTTTATAACAAACTATGAAACATGATTTTTTTTTTTTTTTTAATTTTCCATCTTTTTTTGTTTGTTTAGCAAAAAATAAACCCCCCCCCCCCCCCAGAGGTGATGAAATACCAGCAAAAGAAATCTCTATTTGTGGGAAGAAAATTATAAAAATGTCATTTGTGTACAGTGTTGTATGACCGCGTAATTGTCATTCAAAGTGCAACAGCGCTGAAAGCTGAACATTGTCTTGGGCAGGAGGGGGGGAGTGCCGGTATTGAGGGGGCAGGAAAGGGGGGAAGTGCCTGGTATTGGGGAGCAGGAAGGGGGGGAAGTGCCGGTATTGGGGGGGCAGTAAGGGGGGGAAGTTCCCGGTATTGGGGGGGAAGGAAGGGGGGAAGTGCCCGGTATTGGGGGGGAAGGAAGGGGGAAGTGCCCGGTATTGGGGGGGCAGGAAGGGGGGAAGTGCCCGGTATTGAGGGGGCAGGAAGGGGGGAAGTGCCGGTATTGGGGGGAAGGAAGGGGGGAAGTGCCCGGTATTGAGGGGGCAGGAAGGGGGGGAAGTGCCCGGTATTGGGGGACAGGAAGGGGGGAAATGCCGGTATTGGGGGGGGCAGGAAGGGGGGGAAGTGACCGGTATTGGGGGGGCAGGAAGGGGGGGAGTGCCGGTATTGGGGGGGCAGGAAGGGGGGAGTGCCGGTATTGGGGGGGCAGGAAGGGGGGAAGTGCCCGGTATTGAGGGGCAGGAAGGGGGGGAAGTGCCCGGTATTGGGGGGGAAGGAAGGGGGGGAAGTGCCCGGTATTGGGGGGGGCAGGAAGGGGGGGAGTGCCCGGTATTGAGGGGGCAGGAAGGGGGGGAAGTGCCCGGTATTGAGGGGGCAGGAAGGGGGGGAAGTGCCTGGTATTGAGGGGGCAGGAAGGTGGGGAAGTGCCCAGTATTGAGGGGGCAGGAAGGGGGGGAAGTGCCCGGTATTGAGGGGGCAGGAAGGGGGGGAAGTGCCTGGTATTGGGGGGCAGGAGGGGGGGGAAGTGCCGGTATTGGGGGGGCAGGAAGGGGGAGAAGTGCCCGGTATTGGGGGGGGGAAGGGGGGAATTGCCCAGTATTGGTGGGGCAGGAAGGGGGGGAAGTGCCCGGTATTGAGGGGGCAGGAAGGGGGGGAAGTGCCGGTATTGGGGGGAAGGAAGGGGGGAAATGCCCGGTATTGGGGGGGGAGGAAGGGGGGGAATTCCCGGTATTGAGGGGGCAGAAAGGGGGGGAAGTGCCGGTATTGGGGGGAAGGAAGGGGGGGAAGTGCTCGGTATTGGGGGGAAGGAAGGGGGGAAGTGCCCGGTATTGGGTGGCAGGAAGGGGGGAAGTGCCCGGTATTGGGGGGCAGGAAGGGGGGAAGTGCCCGGTATTGGGGGGAAGGAATGGGAGGAAGTGCCCGGTATTCGGGGGGGGCAGGAAGGGGGGAAGTGCCCGGTATTGGGGGGGCAGGAAGGGGGGGAAGTGCCCGGTATGGGGGGGCAGGAAGGGGGGAAGTGCCGGTATTGGGGGGGCAGGAAGGGGAGGAAGTGCCCGGTATTGAGGGGGCAGGAAGGGGGGGAAGTGCCTAGTATTGGGGGCAGGAAGAGGGGGAAGTGCCGGTATTGGGGGGGGAAGGAAGGGGGGGAAGTGCCCGGTATTGGGGGGCAGGAAAGGGTGGAAGTGCCTGGTATTGAGGGGGCAGGAAGGGGGGGAAGTGCCCAATATTGGGGGGGAAGGAAGGGGGGGAAGTGCCTGGTATTGGGGGGGCAGGAAGGGGGGGAAGTGCCCGGTATTGGGGGGCAGGAAGGGGGGGAAGTGCCGGTATTGGGGGGGGCAGGAAGGGGGGAAGTGCCGGTATTGGGGGGGCAGGAAGGGGGGGAAGTGCCCGGTATTGAGGGGGCAGGAAGGGGAGGAAGTGCCTAGTATTGGGGGCAGGAAGAGGGGGAAGTGCCGGTATTGGGGGGAAGGAAGGGGGGGAAGTGCCCGGTATTGGGGGGCAGGAAAGGGTGGAAGTGCCTGGTATTGAGGGGGCAGGAAGGGGGGGAAGTGCCCAGTATTGGGGGGGAAGGAAGGGGGGGAAGTGCCTGGTATTGGGGGGCAGGAAGGGGGGGAAGTTCCGGTATTGGGGGGGAAGGAAGGGGGGGAAGTGCCCGGTATTGGGGGGCAGGAAAGGGTGGAAGTGCCTGGTATTGAGGGGGCAGGAAGGGGGGGAAGTGCCCAGTATTGGGGGGGAAGGAAGGGGGGGAAGTGCCTGGTATTGGGGGGGCAGGAAGGGGGGAAGTGCCCGGTATTGGGGGGCAGGAAGGGGGGGAAGTGCCCGGTATTGGGGGGCAGGAAGGGGGGGAAGTGCCGGTATTGGGGGGGAAGGAAGGGGGGGAAGTGCCCGGTATTGAGGGGGCAGGAAGGGGGGGAAGTGCCGGTATTGGGGGGAAGGAAGGGGGGAAGTGCCCAGTATTGGGGGGAAGGAATGGGGGGAAGTGCCCGTTATTGGGGGGGCAGGAAGGGGGGGAAGTGCCCAGTATTGGGGGGGCAGGAAGGGGGGGAAGTGCCCGGTATTGGGGGGGAAGGAAGGGGGGGAAGTGCCCGGTATTGGGGGGGAAGGAAGGGGGAAGTGACGGTATTGAGGGGCAGGAAGGGGGGGAAGTGACGGTATTGAGGGGGCAGGAAGGGGGGGAAGTGCCTGGTATTGGGGGGGAAGGAAGGGGGAAGTGACGGTATTGAGGGGCAGGAAGGGGGTGAAGTGACGGTATTGAGGGGGCAGGAAGGGGGGGAAGTGCCCAGTATTGGGGGGGCAGGAAGGGGGGGAAGTGCCCGGTATTGGGGGGGAAGGAAGGGGGAAGTGACGGTATTGAGGGGCAGGAAGGGGGGGAAGTGACGGTATTGAGGGGGCAGGAAGGGGGGGAAGTGCCTGGTATTGGGGGGGAAGGAAGGGGGAAGTGACGGTATTGAGGGGCAGGAAGGGGGTGAAGTGACGGTATTGAGGGGGCAGGAAGGGGGGGAAGTGCCCGGTATTGGGGGGAAGGAAGGGGGGGAAGTGACGGTATTGAGGGGCAGGAAGGGGGTGAAGTGACGGTATTGAGGGGGCAGGAAGGGGGGGAAGTGCCCGGTATTGGGGGGGAAGGAAGGGGGGGAAGTGACGGTATTGAGGGGCAGGAAGGGGGGAAGTGCCGGTATTTGGGGGGCAGGAAGGGGGGGAAGTGCCTGGTATTGGGGGGCAGGAAGGGGGGTAAGTGCCCGTTATTGGGGGGCAGGAAGGGGGGGAAGTGCCAGTATTGAAGAGGTTAAACACTTTCCATCTGTATAATACTCTATATTGTGAATTGATTCTGGTGGTTCTCACACTACGATCATCTGACAAACAATGTAACCATTGAAGTAGATACAATCAAATCTTCTTCTTGGTGAAGAATTCCTGTGTGGAGATCGAAAGACAAAAAGGTTTATTATATTGTATATTGTGAAATCGTCATGAAATCTTTATCACTAACATTACACCACAGCGCTGTGGAGGGGCCCAATAAAATATCAGGGGGTCAGTGCTACATATATATATATAGAAGATCGGTGTATACAGTATATATATATAGAAGATCGGTGTATACAGTATATATATATAGAAGATCGGTGTATACAGTATATATATATATAGAAGATCGGTGTATACAGTATATATATATAGAAGATTGGTGTATACAGTATATATATAGAAGATCGGTGTATACAGTATATATATATATAAGATCGGTGTATACAGTATATATATATAGAAGATCGGTGTATACAGTATATATATATAAGATCGGTGTATACAGTATATATATATAGAAGATCGGTGTATACAGTATATATATATATATATATATATATAGAAGATCGGTGTATACAGTATATATATAGAAGATCGGTGTATACAGTATATATATATATATATATATATATATGTAGGAAGGCCAGTATGGTGGCCTGAATTTATGGGAGGAGCCCGGGGGGTATTTAAGAAGCCCGCTCACCTGTGGTGCTTGTCGGTTTCCTGTGCGCGATATACGTCACTAGGCCGACTATTCGAATACCAGCGTCCGCAAGTTCTTGCCTCGCAAGTTCCCGTATTCGTTATTTCCGTGCTCAAACTTCCGAAGTCCGTGTTTATCGCTCGCAGTTCGTACCACGCGTCTGGCTTGGCTGTCGCAGGTAGGGTCCCGTCGGACTTTCTTTTACGTTTCATATCATGTCACTAAACCGTGATTTCAAATTTACGTATCACTCGCATTTTACAAACGTAACCGCAATGTATATCACTCGTACTATCGTTATGTTACCATTTCGCCTTACTCGAGAAAACCACCGCGACGCAGACGTCGCTTCATTTCTAGCATGTCGGTAATTTAATATACGTCTGTAGACAGCCACAGCGAGTCGCAATTCTCAAATCTATCGGATCAAGTCAGTTCGATGCCAATCATGTCTCATTTCTGAAACATTTCTAAACTCATTTTGAACATTTCAAATCATTTCAATCATTTCTCATTTCAGTCACCTACCGCACTCCGATTCGAATCCAGTCGCACCTAAAAGATGCACCGATTCGCTCCGGTGTGCCCCAGTAGTCACGGCCTCATTTCAGTACATGCTCCAGAGTTACGTTATTTTCAGTCATTTGTACCTCTGTCATGGTTATCATTTCATTACCACGTATCACGTTTCGACATGAATTCAGTCGCATGGAAATGCACCGATTCATCTCGGCGTGCCCCAGGTATGGCCACATTTCAGTACATGCTCCGGAGTCAGATTCGTAGTCAGTCGCTACAACAGCACGACCGATTCGCGCCTCCGTCATGGCAAAACAATATGTTACACCTGCACTTATCGCGCTCCGCTTCGAATCCAGTCGCATCTTCCATGCACCGATTCGTTACGGCGTGCCCCAGGGCTCGGCCTCATTTCTCAAACATGCTACAGAGTCCGGATCATAGCTAGTCGCAGATATCGGGCGACTGATCCGTGTCTCTGTCATGCAATTACTACCATTTCACTCCCACAGCGCATCACCGTTTCGAAACCAGTCGCATCTGAGATGCACCGATTCGTCACGGAATGCCGCACTTGTTTCGGCCGTATCCATACCTATACCAGAGCTCGGTTCGTTGCCAGTCGCAAAATACGGCACAACTAATTCGAGCCTCGGTCAAGGTAAACATTTCTCGCATTCATTTCATACTGCGCTCCGATTCGAATCCAGATGCATCAAACAAGCACCGATTCATCCCGGTGTGCACCAATGTTTTTCATTTGCCTCATTTCAGTACATGCTCCAGAGCCCGGTTCACGGTCGGTTCAGTCACGACACGACCAGGCCGGACCTCTGTCATGGAGTTCATTCATTTCATAATCAAGGCAAACATTTCGAATCATTTCATTGTCACAAGATTGTAAGCACCATACAAATCGTAGCTTCAAGTTAGCTAGCAATCCCTTCACGAATTATCACCTTTCATTTCTCTAGGTCAGTCAAAGTTCAGTAGGTCCACCTGCGCCAGGTTGGACGATATCCCCCCAGGTAAAAAAAAAAAAAAAAAGAGATAAGTCGGGTAAGTATGACTCAGGGGATCAAAGAAAAAACTTGAAATTCATGTCACCCCCAATAGGTTACAGTCAACCAAAAAATAGGAGCTCAAGACAGGAGATTCTCACCAGATCAACCATGTCTCAGGCCGGCAGCCATAGGCGTGCGCACGGGGTGTGCCGGGTGTGCCTGGGCACACCCTAATGCCCAGGCACATCCAACACACCCCAGGACTTTTTTGCCAGCAGAATGTGCAGGATCTCTATTTCGGCGCCTTTGGTAATAAACAATGGCAGCGCTGCTACTCTGCGAGTGGTGGGACTATTATTTAGTTGGCTGTGTAACTCTTGTGAGTACAGCCACTGATCGCGGAGTGAGCAGGCAAGCGGCCGCATTTTCCGATGCTACTTCTATAGTTCCGGCTACAGCATCCCTGACAGTTGAATATCACTCCGCTGCCTGCTTTCAGTGATGCTGTAGCCGGAAATAAGGAAGTAACATCAGGGCTGGATTAACCCCACTGATTTTGTTATCAGGTCCTGCCCGCTGCCTCCCCGGGGCTTCCGCAGCCCACCACTGCCCTTTGTCCGCCGCCGAGAAAACCACAGGGTTGCCAGGACTGTCCCAGGCAGAGGAGGAAGATGTAACTTTCTCCTCCCTGCTCCGCCTCTGAGTGCCCCGGCTTCCGCCCTGCAGTGAGTGCCGACAATGGAATAAACTGAGGTAAAGGAGACCCGCCGGGACTTGGGACTCAGGATGTGTCACTGACTGGTAAGGAGAGAGTGGGGGGCACAGACTCTGACAGTGTGTGTGTACGGCACTACAGCAGGCAGGGAGAGAGGGTGTCCTCACCTGCAGTGCAAGTCACACTGTATGTGGAGTACCAGGGAGAAGCTGAGAAATGGAAGTCCGGCCTGCTATGCTGGGATTTGTAGTCCCATGGAGGGGGGGGCAATACTCACACATACTGGGAAAGGGGGCTGGTCATATAAGGTAAAATAATCTGTGTTGTGAGGGGGCTGCTATGGCTGACCAGACTCCCTTCTAGAAATACTTATTGTCTGGTTTAAAGGGGAACCCTGCAGACTCTGGGGTAAAGGGGAACTCTGATGTAAGTGGGATCTCAGTGGACTCTGTGGTAACCAGAGACCCCCTCACATCAGAGGCCCCCCTTACATCACAGTCTGAAGAGATTCCCCTTTGTGTCAGAGCCCCCCTTACAGTGTATATATAAAGGGGGACTTTGATAAAAGTGGGGACTCTGGGAACCCTGATATAAGAGTAAATGCTGGGGACTCTAGTGACCAAAGACCCCCTTATATGAAAGTTCCCTTTACACGAGAGTCAACAGCATTCTTTACATCAGGTTTCCCAGTGTAAAGGGGAACTCTGGGGACTCTGATGTAAGGGGGGAACCTGTGATATAAAATGTAACAGTTGACTCTTGTGTAGCTGTTAAAAGGCGGTAAAAGAATGGCTCAGCTGCAGAGTTTTCCTGCCCCTCAACCACTAGTGTAAACAATTAAATGTTTTAATCAGTTAAAGAATAAAGTGTTTTATTTTATTTTTTTAACATTGATAAGTGTTAAAAAATGTTTTAATACATTTTAAAATGTTCGTTCACATTTATTTATAGAAGTGCGCGTGTATATATATACATTACAAAAAATATATATATACACACACACGTGTGTGTTTGAGCTTTGGGGTGCACACCCTAATGCAATAGGCTGCGCACGCCTATGCCGGCAGCGAAGACTTCACGGCCCCTCTGTCACCTTCCCTGGTCTCAGAGAGCGGCAGCGTGCAGTCCCTTAGGGGATGGACTATCCCCAAACTGACGGCAGAGCTCAGACGCAGAGGCGTCCCCTTCCCCGCCACAGCGAGGAAAGGCGAGCTCTTCAAACTCCTCTTTCCCCCACCAGCAGCAGGACCCAGTACCCAACAGGCATCCCTCCAGTCAATAGCATCAGCTATTTCACAATTACACACGATGGTGTCATCCTTGTCGACCTCAGTTACAGACGTCCAAACCAGGGTGGCACTTCTGGAGGCTCGACCGGCCACGGCTGTCCCCGACCCAACCGCAACTCAAACCTTGACACCCCTTCCTGCAGGTACCTCAGGCTGGAGCTCCATTGTCTACCCCTCCCATTTGGTCCCAACCAGTACCAGGAAGGACATTTTGGACGGCAGGGACATCAACCTGGCCTCTCTCCTTATTTCCGTACACGACCTGGCAGAAAATAAGGCCTACTCCTGGGGCGACATATCGGTGGTCCTTAAAGCCAAAGACCCCAGATTGAACCGCAAATTATCGCTCCCAGAATTTACCCTGGCCTTTGGCATGCTCAGAGACGTCCTATGCTCAGCCACCCCCAGCAGACGGGAAGAGCTGGACTTGTATCTCCATACAGTGGTAGACTTGGGCTACAAGTATGGAGGATTTGCATTTTACGATTACCACCGTTCCTTTTCCGCTAAGGCCGCCGCCAGACTCACACAGTTCCAGACTACCACAAATTGGAGTCTCATGGACACAGAGCTCTTCTGCCGCCACTTTGCCGGCTTACGCTCACCTCTGTGTGCGATTTGTCAGTCCTCCACCCACACTGCCACCTGGTGCGCCAATGCCGCGACCAGACGGCCCTTCGAGTTTGGCTCTACCTCGGGTACAATTCAGGGTCAGTCGCCCCCTGAACCAACGCCTCAGGTGGACAAATTCGGACGCCCAGTCCAACCGTGGGAGGGGCAGCCATCTGTAATAACTACAACTACGGGTCCTGCAACTTCAGCCAGTGCCGCCTACTCCACATCTGCACCTTATGCCAAAGAGCACACCCAAGGAATTTGAGTGTGTGAAGTCAAACAACACAAGAGGGCCTGACTAAGCCGGATCAACCTCTTATGGTTAGGACTGTACCTCACCTCACATCCCACCCCTTCCCTGACCACCTACCTTATCCAAGGCTTCACAGCAGGCTTTCACACCGGCCTCATTTCACTACCCCACTGTACTCACGAATGTGCCAATCTTCGTTCAGCAGCCATTGACGAACAAGCCATAGATCAGCTCTTACAAGCAGAGGTAGATCGAGAGTACGTGATAGGCCCTTTCACTTGCCCCCCTTTCAGCACATGGAGAGTCAGCCCTATTGGGCTTGTCAAGGGCAAGTTCACAAATAAATTGCGTTTGGTGTACGACCTTTCTGCGCCTCATTCTTCCCACATCCCCAGTCTCAATTCCCTGATCCCCTCCGAAGAGTTTTCCCTAAAATATTCCTCCGTCGACATGGCAATACAAGCAATCATCAAAGCAGGTACAGGTGCCTGGCTCTCCAAAGCCGACATCTCGGATGCCTTCAAGCTCCTGCCCATCCATCCATCCCTCTGGTGCTGGCATGGCATCAAGTGGAAGGAGGCATATTATTTTGCCACAAAACTAACCTTCGGTTCAAAGAGTAGTCCGTGGCTCTTCGACACGTTCGCTCAGTCCCTGGTTTGGATACTGTTACACAAGGGTCAATGCCAAGAAGTCATCCATTACCTGGATGACTTCCTACTAATAGAACCTCCCAGCAAGCCACCAGGAGACCTCGACAGACTCAGAGTGATATTTGGAAACCTCAATGTTCCCATCGCCGAGCACAAAGTCGACGGCCCAGCACACATCATCACCTTCCTCGGGGTCAGCTTGGATACCTGCGCTATGCAAGCCAGTCTCCCCCTCGACAAACTAACACGCATTAGGGCGGTCCTTCACGAATTCACACACACCAAAAGCTGTACCAAAAAACAGTTGCAATCTCTCCTAGGAATGCTTAATTTTGCCATGCGAATTATCCCACAAGGCCGCACCTTTGTATCACGCCTGCTTAGATTCCTGCCAGAAACTCAAGACCCCGATCAGATCTTAAAACTAGACTCCGCAGCTATAGCGGACCTATCTATGTGGGAGAAATTCTTGTCCGCCTGGAATGGCATATCCCTATTCATACCCACGGTTTCGCCTCTGTCACCCCAGGTAGTGACAGACGCTGCAGCCTCCACAGGTTTCGCGGCAATTTTTGGCCATCATTGGTTTTCAGGACCCTGGCCTCAACCGATACTGTTGATACCCGGATTTACTCAAACATCTGCCCTCTTTGAACTTTATCCCATAGTGGCAGCTGCACAGCTCTGGGGCCACCACTGGACAGGACAAACCGTAGTCTTCACCACCGATAACCAGGCCACAGCAGACATTATCAACAGAGGCAGGTCCAAGTCCCTAGCAGTCATGTCCTTCCTGCGCAGATTGGTACAACTGTCTTTACAGCGTCAGTTTAATATACACTGTGCATTTATTCCCGGCAGATACAACTCAGCTGCCGACGCACTGTCACGTTTTAATTACACCTCTTTTTTTGAACAGGTTCCCGATGCCGAACCAATGTCGGCCCCTATCCCAGTCTGGTCACAACTGACCCTGGACTAGTTCAACATCTACACAGAGCAACGCAACTCATCAATCATTCACTCTCTCACAACACACTCAAAGCCTACCAGACAGCTTGGAAGGCGTTCAATAAATTCCTCACATCCTGCCGTAAAACACCAACAGATCTCAAACAGGTACTGGCCTTCATTGCACACTGTCACTCGCAGCTGGCCTTATCCTACAATACTATCCGGCTATACCTAGCCGGCATTCAACATTTCTTGACGCTTGAAGACCCTACGAAATCTTCACTGTTTTCGTCACACGCTATACGAGCCATCCTAAGGGGCATTCAGAAACAACAACCAGTCATCAGCTCCAAGCGCTTACCCATTACGGGCCCCATTTTTAGGGACATGTCAACTATTCTGGCTACTTCACCATTCGGTCTGCTCCCCAGCACGGTCTTACAAGCAGCTATATATTTAGCTTATTATGGGTTCTTGCGACCTGGCGAATTCACCTCTAACAAACCCACAGACCAAGTACTATGCAGACGGCACTTGCTTCGATACCAAGATCATTTCATCCTGCACCTCGAGGTCTCTAAAACCCAACAAACGGGCTCAGGAGTGAACATTCATCTCTACAAAACCAACAACAGCTGGTGTCCAGTCGCTGTACTCAACCGACTCCTGTCACTCCTGCCTGAACAACCAGACAGCAGTCCCCTCTTACCATTCCCAGTTAAACCCTTAAGCGCCTCTCAGTTTGTGAAACACATAAGGATACTTCTCCGCAATCTTCACCTTAACCCCAGTCAGTATTCCGGACACTCCTTCCGCATCGGAGCAGCCTCCGCAGCGTCCCGCCACGGGGTTCCAGACCACATCATCAGAAGATTAGGCAGGTGGAAATCAGGCTGCTTCGCCCGGTATATCCCCAATCCACAAACAGAGATGGCACAGGCATTCTCCAAATTGGCTCAATAAATAACTGAAAACCAATAAAAATTATAACCCTACCTGAATGTTTTTGCCCCCTTATTTTGGCATACCGGCCATTAGACCAAGGCACACTTTCAGGTCCATTTCATATGGTAAGTCCACACTTCCAGGTCTATTTCCGATGGTAAGTCTTATCTTTACTATAAATGTTATCTAGGTCCATATCGGACATAGGGCTCCGACCATAAGTAGGAAGGCCAGTATGGTGGCCTGAATTTATGGGAGGAGCCCGGGGGGTATTTAAGCAGCCCGCTCACCTGTGGTGCTTGTCGGTTTCCTGTGCGCGATACCCACCCTCCCATCCCCATTTCACAGCATTTCTCAACTATTCATTTCATTCATTTCTATTACAGAATAATCATTTCTTAAACCAGGGTATGCCCCCTTATTTTGGCATACCGGCCATGAGACCAAGGCACACTTTCAGGTCTATTTCCGATGGTAAGTCTTATCTTTACTATAAGTGTTATCTATGTCCATATCGGACATAGGGCTCCGACCATAAGTATATATATATATATATATATATATATATATATAAGATTGGTGTATACAGTATATATATATATATAGAAGATCAGTGTATACAGTATATATATATAGAAGATCGGTATATACAGTATATATATATAGAAGATCGGTGTATACAGTATATATATATAGAAGATCGGTGTATACAGTATATATATATAGAAGATCGGTGTATACAGTATATATATATAGAAGATCGGTGTATACAGTATATATATATAGAAGATCGGTGTATACAGTATATATATATAGAAGATCGGTGTATACAGTATATATATATATAGAAGATCGGTGTATACAGTATATATATATATAGAAGATCGGTGTATACAGTATATATATATAGAAGATCGGTGTATACAGTATATATATATAGAAGATCGGTGTATACAGTATATATATATAGAAGATCGGTGTATACAGTATATATATATATATATAGAAGATCGGTGTATACAGTATATACACTACCGTTCAAAAGTTTGGGGTCACATTGAAATGTCCTTATTTTTGAAGGAAAAGCACTGTACTTTTAAATGAAGCTAACTTTAAACTAGTCCTAACTTTAAACAAATATACTCTATACATTGCTAATGTGGTAAATGACTATTCTAACTGCAAATGTCTAGTTTTTGGTGCAATATCTACATAGGTGTATAGAGGCCCATTTCCAGCAACTATCACTCCAGTGTTCTAATGGTACAATGTGTTTGCTCATTGGCTCAGAAGGCTAATTGATGATTAGCAAACCCTTGTGCAATCATGTTCACACATCTAAAAACAGTCTAGCTCCTTCCAGAAGCTACAAAACTGACCTTCCTGTGAGCAGATTGAGTTTCTGGAGCATCACATTTGTGGGGTCAATTAAACGCTCAAAATGGCCAGAAAAAGAGAACTTTCATCTGAAACTCGACAGTCTATTCTTGTTCTTAGAAATGAAGGCTATTCCATGCGAGAAATTGCAAAGAAATTGAAGATTTCCTACAACGGTGTGTACTACTCCCTTCAGAGGACAGCACAAACAGGCTCTAACCAGAGTAGAAAAAGAAGTGGGAGGCCGCGTTGCACAACTAAGCAAGAAGATAAGCACATTAGAGTCTCTAGTTTGAGAAACAGACGCCTCACAGGTCCCCAACTGGCATCTTCATTAAATAGTACCCGCAAAACACCAGTGTCAACATCTACAGTGAAGAGGCGGCTGCGGGATTTTGGGCTTCAGGGCAGAGTGGCAAAGAAAAAGCCATATCTGAGACTGGCCAATAAAAGAAAAAAGATTAAGATGGGCAAAAGAACACAGACATTGGACAGAGGAAGACTGGAAAAAAGTGTTGTGGACGGATGAATCCAAGTTTGAGGTGTTTGGATCACAAAGAAGAACGTTTGTGAGACGCAGAACAAATGAAAAGATGCTGGAAGAATGCCTGACGCCATCTGTTAAGCATGGTGGAGGTAATGTGATGGTCTGGGGTTGCTTTGGTGCTGGTAAGGTGGAGCTTTGTACAGGGTAAAAGGGATTCTGAATAAGGAAGGCTATCACTCCATTTTGCAACGCCATGCCATACCCAGTGGACAGCGCTTGATTGGAGCCAATTTCATCCTACAACAGGACAATGACCCTAAACACACCTCCAAATTGTGCAAGAACTATTTACAGCAGAAGCAGGCAGCTGGTATTCTATCGGTAATGGAGTGGCCAGCACAGTCACCAGATCTGAACCCCATTGAGCTGTTGTGGGAGCAGCTTGACCGTATGGTACGCCAGAAGTGCCCATCCAACCAATCCAACTTGTGGGAGCTGCTTCTAGAAGCGTGGGGTGCAATTTCTCCAGCTTACCTCAATAAATTAACAGCTAGAATGCCAAAGGTGTGCAATGCTGTAATTGCTGCAAAAGGAGGATTCTTTGATGAAAGCAAAGTTTGATGTAAAAACAATGTTATTTCAAATACAAATCATTATTTCTAACCTTGTCAATGTCTTGACTCTATTTTCTATTCATTTCACAACGTATGGTGGTGAATAAGTGCGACTTTTCATGGAAAACACAAAATTGTTTGGGTGACCCCAAACTTTTGAACGGTAGTGTATATATATAGAAGATCGGTGTATACAGTATATATATATATATAGAAGATCGGTGTATACAGTATATATATATATATAAGATCGGTGTATACAGTATATATATATAGAAGATCGGTGTATACAGTATATATATATATATATAAGATCGGTGTATACAGTATATATATATATATAGAAGATCGGTGTATACAGTATATATATATAGAAGATTGGTGTATACAGTATATATATATAAGATCGGTGTATACAGTATATATATATAGAAGATCGGTGTATACAGTATATATATATAGAAGATCGGTGTATACAGTATATATATATAGAAGATCGGTGTATACCAGGGGTCTCAAAGTACCGGCCCGCGGACTGGTTAAAAATGGCCCGCAGGCAGGGGCCGATCCAGGACTAGAGGTCGACCATTATTTGGCCATTAGGCCGATATATAGCACTGGCCGCCGTTCCTCCTCCCCTCTCCACACTCAGCGCTTCATCTTTGTGTGAAACTGACATGTAACAGGAGGAGAGAGACAGAGGGATCTGTCAGATTTGAGGTTGATGTCGGGGGTGGGCGGGACCCGGCCGGGGTGGGCGGGACCGGGCCAATATCAAACACCAGCCAATGGGATCTACATGTAGCGGCCCGCCCCTTTTCTTAAGTAGCCCAATCATTGGCTGGTGTTTGATAGCTGCTGGTCCCGCCCACCCCGGCCGGGTCCCGCCCACCCCCGACATCAACCTCAATTCTGACAGATCCCTCTGTCTCTCTCCTCTGTGCTACTGTCAGCTTCACACACGGTAACACTCCGCTCAGTGTGAAACCTGCCAGTGCCAATCAGTGCCATGTCAGTGCCACCTCCAACCACTACCACCTGCCAGTGCCACCTGCCACCTCCAACCACTACCACCTGCCAGTGCCACCTGCCACCTCCAACCACTACCACCTGCCAGTGCCACCTCCAACCACTACCACCTGCCAGTGCCACCTGCCACCTCCAACCACTACCACCTGCCAGTGCCATCTCCAACCACTACCACCTGCCAGTGCCACCTCCAACCACTACCACCTGCAGTGCCACCTGCCACCTCCAACCACTACCACCTGCCAGTGCCACCTCCAACCACTACCACCTGCCAGTGCCACCTGCCACCTCCAACCACTACCACCTGCCAGTGCCACCTGCCACCTCCAACCACTACCACCCTGCCAGTGCCACCTGCCACCTCCAACCACTACCACCTGCCAGTGCCACCTCCAACCACTACCACCTGCCAGTGCCACCTGCCACCTCCAACCACTACCACCTGCCAGTGCCACCTCCAACCACTACCACCTGCCAGTGCCACCTGCCACCTCCAACCACTACCACCTGCCAGTGCCACCTCCAACCACTACCACCTGCCAGTGCCACCTCCAACCACTACCACCTGCCAGTGCCACCTGCCACCTCCAACCACTACCACCTGCCAGTGCCATCTCCAACCACTACCACCTGCCAGTGCCACCTCCAACCACTACCACCTGCCAGTGCCACCTGCCACCTCCAACCACTACCACCTGCCAGTGCCACCTCCAACCACTACCACCTGCCAGTGCCACCTGCCACCTCCAACCACTACCACCTGCCAGTGCCACCTGCCACCTCCAACCACTACCACCTGCCAGTGCCACCTGCCACCTCCAACCACTACCACCTGCCAGTGCCACCTCCAACCACTACCACCTGCCAGTGCCACCTGCCACCTCCAACCACTACCACCTGCCAGTGCCACCTCCAACCACTACCACCTGCCAGTGCCACCTGCCACCTCCAACCACTACCACCTGCCAGTGCCACCTCCAACCACTACCACCTGCCAGTGCCACCTCCAACCACTACCACCTGCCAGTGCCACCTGCCACCTCCAACCACTACCACCTGCCAGTGCCATCTCCAACCACTACCACCTGCCAGTGCCACCTCCAACCACTACCACCTGCCAGTGCCACCTGCCACCTCCAACCACTACCACCTGCCAGTGCCACCTCCAACCACTACCACCTGCCAGTGCCACCTGCCACCTCCAACCACTACCACCTGCCAGTGCCACCTCCAACCACTACCACCTGCCAGTGCCACCTGCCACCTCCAACCACTACCACCTGCCAGTGCCACCTCCAACCACTACCACCTGCCAGTGCCACCTGCCACCTCCAACTACTACCACCTGCCAGTGCCACCTCCAACCACTACCACCTGCCAGTGCCACCTGCCACCTCCAACCACTACCACCTGCCAGTGCCACCTCCAACCACTACCACCTGCCAGTGCCACCTGCCACCTCCAACCACTACCACCTGCCAGTGCCACCTCCAACCACTACCACCTGCCAGTGCCACCTGCCACCTCCAACCACTACCACCTGCCAGTGCCACCTCCAACCACTACCACCTGCCAGTGCCACCTGCCACCTCCAACCACTACCACCTGCCAGTGCCACCTGCCACCTCCAACCACTACCACCTGCCAGTGCCACCTCCAACCACTACCACCTGCCAGTGCCACCTGCCACCTCCAACCACTACCACCTGCCAGTGCCACCTCCAACCACTACCACCTGCCAGTGCCACCTGCCACCTCCAACCACTACCACCTGCCAGTGCCACCTGCCACCTCCAACCACTACCACCTGCCAGTGCCACCTGCCACCTCCAACCACTACCACCTGCCAGTGCCACCTCCAACCACTACCACCTGCCAGTGCCACCTGCCACCTCCAACCACTACCACCTGCCAGTGCCACCTCCAACCACTACCACCTGCCAGTGCCACCTGCCACCTCCAACCACTACCACCTGCCAGTGCCACCTGCCACCGGCAATCACTACCACCTGCCACCTCCAACCACTACCACCTGCCAGTGCCACCTGCCACCGCCAATCACTACCACCTGCCACCTCCAACCACTACCACCTGCCAGTGCCACCTGCCACCTCCAACCACTACCACCTGCCACCGCCAATTACTACCACCTGCCAGTGCCACCTGCCACCTCCAACCACTACCACCTGCCACCGCCAATCACTACCACCTGCCACCGCCAATCACTACCACCTGCCAGTGCCACCTCCAACCACTACCACCTGCCAGTGCCACCTCCAACCACTACCACCTGCCAGTGCCACCTCCAACCACTACCACCTGCCAGTGCCACCTCCAACCACTACCACCTGCCAGTGCCACCTCCAACCACTACCACCTGCCAGTGCCACCTCCAACCACTACCACCTGCCAGTGCCACCTGCCACCTCCAACCACTACCACCTGCCAGTGCCACCTCCAACCACTACCACCTGCCAGTGCCACCTCCAACCACTACCACCTGCCAGTGCCACCTCCAACCACTACCACCTGCCAGTGCCACCTCCAACCACTACCACCTGCCAGTGCCACCTGCCACCTCCAACCACTACCACCTGCCAGTGCCACCTCCAACCACTACCACCTGCCAGTGCCACCTCCAACCACTACCACCTGCCAGTGCCACCTGCCACCTCCAACCACTACCACCTGCCAGTGCCACCTCCAACCACTACCACCTGCCAGTGCCACCTGCCACCTCCAACCACTACCACCTGCCAGTGCCACCTGCCACCGCCAATCACTACCACCTGCCAGTGCCACCTGCCATCTCCAACCACTACCACCTGCCAGTGCCACCTGCCACCGCCAATCAGTGCCACCGCCAACCAGTGCCTGCCAAAGCCACCGCCAACCAGTGCCCCTGCCAATCAATGCCACCTGCCAGTGCCACCTGCCACCACCTGCCAGTGCCACGCCAATCAGTGCCACCTACCAGTGCCACGCCAATCAGTGCCACCTACCAGTGCCACGCCAATCAGTGCCACCTGCCAGTGCCAATAGTGCCACCTGCCAGTACCAACCAGTGCCACCCGCCAGTTCCAAACCAGTGCCACTTGGGAATGCCTGCCAGTGCCACCTTCCAGTGCCACTGCCAATAAGTGCCACCTGCCAGTGCCATCTGTCAGTGCCATTGCCAATCAGTGCCTCCTGCCAGTGACAGACAGTGCCACCTGCTAAGCCAATCAGTGGCATCTGTACTGAGGACATCAAGTGTGTGGTAGAGTGACAGGAGCAAGCAGGGAGGAGTGGAGTGGGTGAGGTTTTTTTTTTTTTTAAATCGGCCTAAAATATCGGCCACAAAAATCGGCATCATATATCGGCCGCCCCGATTTCTAAATACCGGTATTGGCATCGGCCAGAGAAAAACCCATATCGGTCACCTCTATCCAGGACGTCTTTTTGAACTGCACCCAGGCACCGCAGAGGGGGAGGCGCCAAAGAGCTTTACCTCTCCATCTCCTCTGTCCTCTCCGCTGCTGCAGCCCAGAGAGAGAACAGAGCTGAGAATGGAGCGGAGGAAGGATCATCGATCCGCCCACCTAGGCATTGACGATCGACCAGAGCCCCAAACCAGGGTCCTGCTGCCACCTCGGGGCGGGAGATTGTGTTCTCTGGGTCCCCTGTCACTAGGCCTGTATGGAAGCCAGGAGGAGAGGACTCGGGAGGCAGATGATCCTGACTGCCAGGAGAGGTGAGTGAGCATCACACTGAGGCAAAGTCCTTAGGGGGGTGACTGGGGTAGAGATCTGTGCAGTGTGGGGGTATTTTATGCAGTGTGGAGCTATTTGTGCAGAGTGTGTGTGTGTGTGGGGGGGGTGTAATGCTGGGGGTTAATAATGCGTTTGCTGACACCAGTGCTGGGTATATGCGGCCCCCCATGGGATATGAAAACTTGTCATGTGGCCCTCAGGCAATTTGAGTTTGAGACCCCTGGTGTATACAGTATATATATATATATAGAAGATCGGTGTATACAGGTATATATATATATAGAAGATCGGTGTATACAGTATATATATATATATAGAAGATCGGTGTATACAGTATATATATATAGAAGATTGGTGTATACAGTATATATATATATATATATATATATATATATAGAAGATCGGTGTATACAGTATATATATATATATATATATATATATATATAAGAAGATCGGTGTATACAGTATATATATATATATAGAAGATCAGTGTATACAGTATATATATATATATATATTATATATATAGAAGATCGGTGTATACAGTATATATATATATATATATAGAAGATCGGTGTATACAGTATATATATATATATAGAAGATCGGTGTATACAGTATATATATATATATATAGAAGATCAGTGTATACAGTATATATATATATATATATATATATATAGAAGATCGGTGTATACAGTATATATATATATATAGAAGATCGGTGTATACAGTATATATATATATATATAGAAGATCGGTGTAAACAGTATATATATATATATATAGAAGATCAGTGTATACAGTATATATATATATATATATATATATATATAGAAGATCGGTGTATACAGTATATATATATATATAGAAGATCGGTGTATACAGTATATATATATAGAAGATTGGTGTATACAGTATATATATATAGAAGATCGGTGTATACAGTATATATATATATATATATAGAAGATCAGTGTATACAGTATATATATATATATAGAAGATCGGTGTATACAGTATATATATATATATAGAAGATCGGTGTATACAGTATATATATATATATAGAAGATCGGTGTATACAGTATATATATATAGAAGATTGGTGTATACAGTATATATATATATATATATATATATATAGAAGATCGGTGTATACAGTATATATATATATATATATAATATATATATATAGAAGATCGGTGTATACAGTATATATATATATATAGAAGATCAGTGTATACAGTATATATATATATATAGAAGATCGGTGTATACAGTATATATATATATATATAGAAGATCAGTGTATACAGTATATATATATATATATATATATATATATAGAAGATCGGTGTATACAGTATATATATATATATAGAAGATCGGTGTATACAGTATATATATATAGAAGATTGGTGTATACAGTATATATATATAGAAGATCGGTGTATACAGTATATATATATAGAAGATCAGTGTATACAGTATATATATATATATAGAAGATCGGTGTATACAGTATATATATATATATAGAAGATCGGTGTATACAGTATATATATATATATAGAAGATCGGTGTATACAGTATATATATATAGAAGATCGGTGTATACAGTATATATATATAGAAGATCAGTGTATACAGTATATATATATATATAGAAGATCGGTGTATACAGTATATATATATAGAAGATTGGTGTATACAGTATATATATATATATAGAAGATCGGTGTATACAGTATATATATATATATAGAAGATCGGTGTATACAGTATATATATATATATAGAAGATCGGTGTATACAGTATATATATATAGAAGATTGGTGTATACAGTATATATATATATATATATATATATATATATATAGAAGATCGGTGTATACAGTATATATATATATATATATATATATATATATAGAAGATCGGTGTATACAGTATATATATATATATAGAAGATCAGTGTATACAGTATATATATATATATATATATATATATATAGAAGATCGGTGTATACAGTATATATATATATTATATAGAAGATCAGTGTATACAGTATATATATATATATAGAAGATCGGTGTATACAGTATATATATATATATATAGAAGATCAGTGTATACAGTATATATATATATATATATATATATATAGAAGATCGGTGTATACAGTATATATATATATATAGAAGATCGGTGTATACAGTATATATATATATATATAGAAGATCGGTGTAAACAGTATATATATATATATATAGAAGATCAGTGTATACAGTATATATATATATATATATATATATATATAGAAGATCGGTGTATACAGTATATATATATATATAGAAGATCGGTGTATACAGTATATATATATAGAAGATTGGTGTATACAGTATATATATAGAAGATCGGTGTATACAGTATATATATATATATATATAGAAGATCAGTGTATACAGTATATATATATATAGAAGATCGGTGTATACAGTATATATATATATATAGAAGATCGGTGTATACAGTATATATATATATATAGAAGATCGGTGTATACAGTATATATATATAGAAGATTGGTGTATACAGTATATATATATATATATATATATATATAGAAGATCGGTGTATACAGTATATATATATATATATATATATATATATATATAGAAGATCGGTGTATACAGTATATATATATATATAGAAGATCAGTGTATACAGTATATATATATATATAGAAGATCGGTGTATACAGTATATATATATATATATAGAAGATCAGTGTATACAGTATATATATATATATATATATATATATATAGAAGATCGGTGTATACAGTATATATATATATATAGAAGATCGGTGTATACAGTATATATATATAGAAGATTGGTGTATACAGTATATATATATAGAAGATCGGTGTATACAGTATATATATATAGAAGATCAGTGTATACAGTATATATATATATAGAAGATCGGTGTATACAGTATATATATATATATAGAAGATCGGTGTATACAGTATATATATATATATAGAAGATCGGTGTATACAGTATATATATATAGAAGATCGGTGTATACAGTATATATATATAGAAGATCAGTGTATACAGTATATATATATATATAGAAGATCGGTGTATACAGTATATATATATAGAAGATTGGTGTATACAGTATATATATATATATAGAAGATCGGTGTATACAGTATATATATATATAGAAGATTGGTGTATACAGTATATATATATATATATATATATATATAGAAGATCGGTGTATACAGTATATATATATATATATATATATATATATATATAAGATCGGTGTATACAGTATATATATATATATAGAAGATCAGTGTATACAGTATATATATATATATAGAAGATCGGTGTATACAGTATATATATATATATAGAAGATCGGTGTATACAGTATATATATATATATATATAGAAGATCAGTGTATACAGTATATATATATATATATATATATATATATATATAGAAGATCGGTGTATACAGTATATATATATATATAGAAGATCGGTGTATACAGTATATATATATATATATAGAAGATCGGTGTAAACAGTATATATATATATATAGAAGATCGGTGTATACAGTATATATATATATATAGAAGATCGGTGTATACAGTATATATATATAGAAGATTGGTGTATACAGTATATATATATATATATAGAAGATCGGTGTATACAGATATATATATATATAGAAGATCAGTGTATACAGTATATATATATATATATATATATATATATAGAAGATCGGTGTATACAGTATATATATATATATAGAAGATCGGTGTATACAGTATATATATATATATAGAGATCGGTGTATACAGTATATATATATATATAGAAGATCGGTGTATACAGTATATATATATATAGAAGATTGGTGTATACAGTATATATATATATATATATAGAAGATCGGTGTATACAGTATATATATATAGAAGATCGGTGTATACAGTATATATATATATAGAAGATCGGTGTATACAGTATATATATATATAGAAGATCGGTGTATACAGTATATATATATATATATAGAAGATCGGTGTATACAGTATATTATATATAGAAGATCGGTGTATACAGTATATATATATATATAGAAGATCGGTGTATACAGTATATATATATATATATATATAGAAGATCGGTGTATACAGTATATATATATATATATATAGAAGATCAGTGTATACAGATATATATATATATATAGAAGATCGGTGTATACAGTATATATATATATATAGAAGATCAGTGTATACAGTATATTATATATATAAGATCGGTGTATACTGTATATATATATAGAAGATCGGTGTATACAGTATATATATATATAAGATCGGTGTATACAGTATATATATATAGAAGATGTGTATACAGTATATATATATAGAAGATCGGTGTATACAGTATATATATATATAAGATCGGTGTATACAGTATATATATATAGAAGATCGGTGTATACAGTATATATATATATAAGATCGGTGTATACAGTATATATATATAGAAGATTGGTGTATACAGTATATATATATAGAAGATCGGTGTATACAGTATATATATATAGAAGATCGGTGTATACAGTATATATATATATATATATATAGAAGATCGGTGTATACAGTATATATATATATAGAAGATCGGTGTATACAGTATATATATATAGAAGATTGGTGTATACAGTATATATATATATATAGAAGATCGGTGTATACAGTATATATATATAGAAGATTGGTGTATACAGTATATATATATATATATATATATATATAGAAGATCGGTGTATACAGTATATACACTACCGTTCAAAAGTTTGGGGTCACATTGAAATGTCCTTATTTTTGAAGGAAAAGCACTGTACTTTTAAATGAAGCTAACTTTAAACTAGTCCTAACTTTAAACAAATATACTCTATACATTGCTAATGTGGTAAATGACTATTCTAACTGCAAATGTCTAGTTTTTGGTGCAATATCTAGATAGGTGTATAGAGGCCCATTTCCAGCAACTATCACTCCAGTGTTCTAATGGTACAATGTGTTTGCTCATTGGCTCAGAAGGCTAATTGATGATTAGCAAACCTTGTGCAATCATGTTCACACATCTAAAACAGTCTAGCTCCTTCCAGAAGCTACAAAACTGACCTTCCTGTGAGCAGATTGAGTTTCTGGAGCATCACATTTGTGGGGTCAATTAAACGCTCAAAATGGCCAGAAAAAGAGAACTTTCATCTGAAACTCGACAGTCTATTCTTGTTCTTAGAAATGAAGGCTATTCCATGCGAGAAATTGCAAAGAAATTGAAGATTTCCTACAACGGTGTGTACTACTCCCTTCAGAGGACAGCACAAACAGGCTCTAACCAGAGTAGAAAAAGAAGTGGGAGGCCGCGTTGCACAACTAAGCAAGAAGATAAGCACATTAGAGTCTCTAGTTTGAGAAACAGACGCCTCACAGGTCCCCAACTGGCATCTTCATTAATAGTACCCGCAAAACACCAGTGTCAACATCTACAGTGAAGAGGCGGCTGCGGGATTTTGGGCTTCAGGGCAGAGTGGCAAAGAAAAAGCCATATCTGAGACTGGCCAATAAAAGAAAAAGATTAAGATGGGCAAAAGAACACAGACATTGGACAGAGGAAGACTGGAAAAAAGTGTTGTGGACGGATGAATCCAAGTTTGAGGTGTTTGGATCACAAAGAAGAACGTTTGTGAGACGCAGAACAAATGAAAAGATGCTGGAAGAATGCCTGACGCCATCTGTTAAGCATGGTGGAGGTAATGTGATGGTCTGGGGTTGCTTTGGTGCTGGTAAGTGGGAGCTTTGTACAGGGTAAAAGGGATTCTGAATAAGAAGGCTATCACTCCATTTTGCAAACGCCATGCCATACCCAGTGGACAGCGCTTGATTGGAGCCAATTTCATCCTACAACAGGACAATGACCCTAAACACACCTCCAAATTGTGCAAGAACTATTTACAGCAGAAGCAGGCAGCTGGTATTCTATCGGTAATGGAGTGGCCAGCACAGTCACCAGATCTGAACCCCATTGAGCTGTTGTGGGAGCAGCTTGACCGTATGGTACGCCAGAAGTGCCCATCCAACCAATCCAACTTGTGGGAGCTGCTCTAGAAGCGTGGGGTGCAATTTCTCAGCTTACCTCAATAAATTAACAGCTAGAATGCCAAAGGTGTGCAATGCTGTAATTGCTGCAAAAGGAGGAATTCTTTGATGAAAGCAAAGTTTGATGTAAAAACAATGTTATTTCAAATACAAATCATTATTTTCTAACCTTGTCAATGTCTTGACTCTATTTTCTATTCATTTCACAACGTATGGTGGTGAATAAGTGTGACTTTTCATGGAAAACACAAAATTGTTTGGGTGACCCCAAACTTTTGAACGGTAGTGTATATATATATAGAAGATCGGTGTATACAGTATATATATATATATAGAAGATCAGTGTATACAGTATATATATATATATATATATATATATATATATATATAGAAGATCGGTGTATACAGTATATATATATATATAGAAGATCGGTGTATACAGTATATATATATATATATATATAGAGATCAGTGTATACAGTATATATATATATATATAGAAGATCGGTGTAAACAGTATATATATATATATAGAAGATCGGTGTATACAGTATATATATATATATATAGAAGATCGGTGTATACAGTATATATATATATATAGAAGATCGGTGTATACAGTATATATATATATATAGAAGATTGGTGTTATACATTAATTATTAATATAATACAGTATATATATATATATATAGAAGATCGGTGTATACAGTATATATATATATATAGAAGATCGGTGTATACAGTATATATATATATATATAGAAGATCGGTGTATACAGTATATATATATATATATAGAAGATCGGTGTATACAGTATATATATATATATATAGAAGATCGGTGTATACAGTATATATATATATATATATATAGAAGATCGGTGTATACAGTTATATATATATAAACGGTGTATACAGTATATATATATAGAAGATGGTGTATACAGTATATATATATATATATATATATATAGAAGATCGGTGTATACAGTATATATATATATATATATAGAAGATCGGTGTATACAGTATATAATATATTATATA
>JBBDGP010005911.1:0-49816 GCA_037952835.1 Lithobates septentrionalis | reverse complement strand
CACTATATATATATATATATATACACACACACACACTGTATACACTTACCTCACACTATATATATATACACACACACACACACTGTATACACTTACCTCACACTATATATATACACACACACACACTGTATACACTTACCTCACACTATATATATATATACACACACACACACACTGTATACACTTACCTCACACTATATATATACACACACACACACACACACTGTATACACTTACCTCACACTATATATATACACACACACACACTGTATACACTTACCTCACACTATATATATACACACACACACTGTATACACTTACCTCACACTATATTATATATATATATATATATATATATATATATATATATATACATACACACACACACACACTGTATACACTTACCTCACACTATATATATATACACACACACACACACACACACTGTATACACTTACCTCACATTGACCAGTCAGCTCCTCTCCGCCTCTGATTGGTCGGCGCTGTCATGTGATCTCACTGAACAACGTGTATCTATTATCTTTTCTCGCTGATTGGCTGCCGGCGTCACGTGGCTGGAGGAAAATTCAAACCGCGTCATCATCCAGCGCCGGAAGTTAGTGGCGAATAACAGTCATGTCACGTGATGCGGGGACCGCCGACGGCACAGGCGGCGGCTCCTGATATACCGGTGAGTGAGGGGGAGGGGAAGATGCCGGTGTGAGAAGTGTCTGATAGAAGCTGAGACCCCACAGAGGCCGTACAGAGATCCTCCAACCCGGAAGTCAGCCAGCTTCTATCCGATCCTTTCCACCCAGGGGCTCCGCTTCTATAGAGGGGGAGGAGACTACAGAGAGGAGGAGGAGACTACAGAGAGGAGGAGGAGCCTACAGGGAGGAGGAGGAGCCTACAGAGAGGGGGAGGAGGAGCCCACATGGAGGGGGAGGAGCCTACAGAGAGGAGGAGGAGCCTACAGAGAGGAGGAGACAACAGGGAGAAGGAGGAGACTACAGAGAGGAGGAGCCTACAGGGAGGAGGAGGAGGAGACTACAGAGAGGAGGAGGAGACTACAGAGAGGGGGAGGAGACTACAGAGAGGGGGAGGAGGAGCCCACATGGAGGGGGAGGAGCCTACAGAGAGGAGGAGACTACAGAGAGGAGGAGGAGCCTACAGAGAGGAGGAGACAACAGGGAGAAGGAGGAGACTACAGAGAGGAGGAGCCTACAGGGAGGAGGAGGGGACTACAGAGAGGAGGAGGAGACTACAGAGAGGAGGAGGAGCCTACACGGAGGAGGAGCCTACAGAGAGGAGGAGGAGAAGACTACAGAGAGGAGGAGCCTACAGGGAGGGGAAGGAGCCTACAGGGAGGGGGAGGAGCCTAAAGAGAGGAGAAGGAGCCTACAGGGAGGGGGAGGGGCCTACAGGGAGGAGGAGGGGCCTACAGAGAGGAGGAGAGACTACAGAGAGGAGGAGGAGCCTACACGGAGGAGGAGCCTACAGAGAGGAGGAGCCTACAGGGAGGGAAGGAGCCTACAGGGAGGGGGAGGAGCCTACAGAGAGGAGAAGGAGCCTACAGGGAGGGGGAGGAGCCTACAGAGAGGAGAAGGAGCCTACAGGGAGGGGGAAGAGCCTACAGAGAGTAGGAGGAGACTACAGAGAGGGGGAGGAGGAGCCCACATGGAGGGGGAGGTGACTACAGAGAGGAGGAGGAGACTACAGAGAGGAGGAGGAGGAGACTACAGAGAGAAGGAGGAGGAGACTACAGAGAGAAGGAGGAGGAGACTACAGAGAGGAGGAGGAGGAGACTACAGAGAGGAGGAGGAGCCTACAGAGAGGAGGAGCCTACAGAGAGGAGAAGGAGGAGCCTACAGAGAGGAGAAGGAGGAGCCTACAGAGAGGAGAAGGAGGAGCCTACAGGGAAGGAGGAGGAGCCTACAGGGAGGAGGAGGAGCCTACAGGGAGGAGGAGGAGCCTACAGGGAGGAGCCTACCAGGGAGGAGAAGGAGCCTACAGGGAGGAAGACGAGCCTACAGGGAGGAGGAGGAGACTACAGGGAGGAGAAGGAGATTACAGGGAAGAGGAGGAGGAGACTACAAAGAAGAGGAGGAGCCTACAGGGAGGAGCCTACGGGGAGGAGGCGCCTACGGGGAGGAGGGGACTACAGGGAGGAGGAGGCGCCTACGGGGAGGAGGGGACTACAGGGAGGAGGAGGAGCCTACGGGGGGAGGAGGATCCTACCGGGAGGAGGGGACTACAGAGAGGAGGAGGAGACTACAGAGAGGGGGGGGGGGAGGGAACTGCAGAGAGGAGGAGGAGGAGGAGACTACAGAGAGGAGGAGGAGACTACAGAGAGGAGGAGGAGACTACAGAGAGGAGGAGGAGACTACAGAGAGGGGGAGGAGGAGAAGGGAACTGCAGAGAGGAGGAGGAGGAGACTACAGAGAGGAGGAAGAGACTACAGAGAGGAGGAGGGGACTACAGAGAGGAGGAGGAGACTACAGAGAGGGGGAGGAGACTACAGAGAGGAGGAGGAGCCTACAGGGAGGAGGAGGAGCCTACAGAGAGGAGGAGGAGACTACAGGGAGGAGGAGGAGACTACAGAGAGGAGGAGGAGCCTACAGGGAGGAGGGGCCTACAGAGAGGAGGCGGAGACTAAAAGGAGGAGGAGGAGACTACAGAGAGGAGGAGACTACAGGGAGGAGAAGGAGCCTACAGGGAGGGGGAGGAGCCTACAGAGAGGAGGAGGAGCCTACAGAGAGGAGGAGGAGACTACAGAGAGGAGGAGACTACAGAGAGGGGGAGACTACAGAGAGGGGGAGGAGCCTACAGAGAGGGGGAGGAGACTACAGAGAGGAGGAGACTAAAGAGAGGAGGAGGAGGAGACTACAGAGAGGAGGAAGAGGAGACTACAGAGAGGAGGAAGAGGAGACTACAGAGAGGAGGAGGAGGAGACTACAGGGAGGAGGAGGAGACTACAGGGAGGAGGAGGAGCCTACAGGGAGGAGGAGCCTACAGGGAGGAGGAGGAGCCTACAGAGAGGAGGAGGAGCCTACAGGGAGGAGGAGGAGCCTACAGAGTGAGGAGGAGGAGACTACAGGGAGGAGGAGGAGGAGACTGCAGAGAAAAGAGGAGACTACAGGGAGGAGGAGAAGACTACATAGGGGGAGGAGACTGCAGGGAGGAGGAGACTACATAGGGGAGGAGACTGCAGGAAGGAGGAGGAGAAGACTACATAGTGGGAGGAGACTGCATGGAGGAGGAGGAGAAGACTACATAGGGGGAGGAGACTGCAGGGAGGAGGAGACTATAGGGGGAGGAGACTGCAGGAAGGAGGAGGAGAAGACTACATAGGGGGAGGAGACTGCAGGGAGGAGGAGACTACATAGGGGGAGGAGACTGCAGGAAGGAGGAGGAGAAGGACTACATAGGGGAAGGAGACTGCAGCGGAGGAGGAGGAGAAGACTGCAGGGAGGAGGAGGAGAAGACTACATAGGGGGAGGAGACTGCATGAAGGAGGAGGAGGAGAAGACTACATAGGGAGGAGTAGACTGCAGGGAGGAGGAGACTACATAGGGGGAGAAGACTGCAGGGAGGAGGAGACTACATAGGGGAGGAGACTGCAGGAAGGAGGAGGAGAAGACTACATAGGGGGAGGAGACTGCAGGGGGGAGGAGGAGGAGAAGACTACATAGGGGGAGGAGACTGCTGGGAGGAGGAGACTACATAGGGGGAGAAGACTGCAGGGAGGAGGAGACTACATAGGGGGAGGAGACTGCAGGGAGGCGGAGGAGAAGACTACATAGGGGGAGGAGACTGCAGGGAGGCGGAGGAGAAGACTACATAGGGGGAGGAGACTGCAGGGAGGAGGAGGAGAAGACTACATAGGGGGAGGAGACTGCAGGGAGGAGGAGGAGAAGACTACATAGGGGGAGGAGACTGCAGGAAGGAGGAAGAGAAGACTACATAGGGGGAGGAGACTGCAGGGAGGAGGAGGAGACTACATAGGGGGAGGAGACTGCAGGGAGGAGAAGACTGCAGGAAGGAGGAGGAGAAGACTACATAGGGGGAGGAGACTGCAGGGGGGAGGAGGAGGAGAAGACTACATAGGGGGAGGAGACTGCAGGGAGGAGGAGATTACATGTAGGAGTAAGAGACTACAGAGGGGAGGAGATTACAAAGATGAGGAGGTGACTGCATGGAGTAGGAGGAGACTGCATGGAGTAGGAGGAGACTGCAGGCAGGGGGAGGAGACTACAGAGGAGGAGGAGATTACAAAGAGGAGGAGGAGACTGCAGAGAGGGGTAGATTACATGGAGGAGGAGACTACAGAGAGGAGGAGGAGACTGCAGGGAGGAGGAGACTGCAGAGGGTGGGAGGAGGAGGAGACTGCAGAGAGTGGGAGGAGGAGGAGACTACAGAGAGTGGGAGGAGTAGGAGACTAGAGAGGAGGAGGAGACTAGAGAGGAGGAGACTACAGGGAGGTGGAGGAGGAGACTGCGGAGGAGGAGGAGACTACAGAGGAGGAGGAGACTGCAGGGAGGAGGAGACTACAGAGGAGGAGGAGACTGCAGGGAGGAGCAGGAGAAGACTACATAGGGGGAGGAGACTGCAGAAAGGAGGAGGAGAAGACTACAGAGGAGGAGGAGACTGCAGAAAGGAAGAAAACAAACAAGGCGCCTCTAAGTGTAGAAGAAAGACAAGTTTAATGCCCCAACTGGGTTCCAAAAAAACTTACAAGATGGAAGATGTAATCAGGCACTTCGTAAATGGAGCTGCATTGGAAAGGGTCACAGTGGAAGGAAGCATTCAAAGCGGATGGATGTAGTACAAGGCAGCGGCAGTGTGGAGCAGAGGAAGCCGCTGTGAGGCCGGCGTCGTTAGCACGAAGGGACGGCGTAACCGGAAGTGATGTCATCCACTGGAGCAGTTCCTTAACCAGTCTGGACCGCAAACAGACAGCCAGAGGGAGGAAGTGTCATCATCAATAAGGGACGCGTTTCGGAACGGTCATACGTTCCTTTTTCAACCAATTCCTCCTGATTGGTTTTTTGAAGAGGGATTGGGCACTGTATGGAGAGGAGACTGAAGAGGGATTGGGCACTGTATGGAGAGGAGGAGGAGACTGCAGAGGGATTGGGCACTGTATGGAGAGGAGGAGGAGGGGACTGCAGAGGGGTGGGGCACTGTATGAAGAGGAGACTGCAGAGGGATTGGGCACTGTATGGAGAGAAGGAGGAGACTGCAGAGGGGTGGGGCACTGTATGGAGAGGAGGAGGAGACTGCAGAGGGATTGGGCGATGAGGAGGGGACTGCAGAGGGGTGGGGCACTGTATGGAGAGGAGACTGCAGAGGGATTGGGCACTGTATGGAGAGGAGGAGGAGACTGCAGAGGGATTGGGCGATGAGGAGGGGACTGCAGAGGGGTGGGGCACTGTATGGAGAGGAGGCTGCAGAGGGATTGGGCACTGTATGGAGAGGAGGAGGGGACTGCAGAGGGGTGGGGCACTGTATGGAGAGGAGGCTGCAGAGGGATTGGGCACTGTATGGAGAGGAGGAGGAGACTGCAGAGGGATTGGGCACTGTATGGAGAGGAGACTGCAGAGGGATTGGGCACTGTATGGCGAGGAGACTGCAGAGGGATTGGGCACTGTATGAAGAGGAGGAGGAGACTGCAGAGGGATTGGGCACTGTATGGAGAGGAGGAGGAGACTGCAGAGGGATTGGGCACTGTATGGAGAGGAGACTGAAGAGGGATTGGGCACTGTATGGAGAGGAGACTGAAGAGGGATTGGGCACTGTATGGAGAGGTGGCTGCAGAGGGATTGGGCACTGTATGGAGAAGAGGTGGAGACTACAGAGGGATTGGGCACTGTATGGAGAGGAGACTACAGAGGGATTGGGCACTGTATGGAGAGGAGGAGGGGACTGCAGAGGGATTGGGCACTGTATGGAGAGGAGGAGGAGACTGCAGAGGGATTGGGCACTGTATGGAGAGGAGACTGCAGAGAGATTGGGCACTGTATGGAGAGGAGGCTGCAGAGGGATTGGGCACTGTATGGAGAGGAGGCTGCAGAGGGATTGGGCACTGTATGGAGAGGAGACTGCAGAGGGATTGGGCACTGTATGGAGAGGAGACTGCAGAGGGATTGGGCACTGTATGGAAAGGAGGCTGCAGAGGGATTGGGCACTGTATGGAGAGGAGGAGGGGACTGCAGAGGGATTGGGCACTGTATGGAGAGGAGGCTGCAGAGGGATTGGGCACTGTATGGAGAGGAGGAGGGGACTGCAGAGGGATTGGGCACTGTATGGAGAGGAGGCTGCAGAGGGATTGGGCACTGTATGGAGAGGAGGAGGGGACTGCAGAGGGATTGGGCACTGTATGGAGAGGAGGAGGAGACTGCAGAGGGATTGGGCACTGTATGGAGAGGAGGAGGGGACTGCAGAGGGATTGGGCACTGTATGAAGAGGAGGAGGGGACTGCAGAGGGATTGGGCACTGTATGGAGAGGAGGAGGGGACTGCAGAGGGATTGGGCACTGTATGAAGAGGAGGAGGGGACTGCAGAGGGATTGGGCACTGTATGGAGAGGAGGCTGCAGAGGGATTGGGCACTGTATGGAGAGGAGGAGGGGACTGCAGAGGGATTGGGCACTGTATGGAGAGGAGGCTGCAGAGGGATTGGGCACTGTATGGAAAGGAGGTGGAGGCTGCAGAGGGATTGGGCACTGTATGGAGAGGAGGCTGCAGAGGGATTGGGCACTGTATGGAAAGGAGGTGGAGGCTGCAGAGGGATTGGGCACTGTATGAAGAGGAGACTGCAGAGGGATTGGGCACTGTATGAAGAGGAGACTGCAGAGGGATTGGGCACTGTATGGAGAGGAGGAGGAGACTGCAGAGGGATTGGGCACTGTATGGAGAGGAGGAGGGGACTGCAGAGGGATTGGGCACTGTATGAAGAGGAGGAGGGGACTGCAGAGGGATTGGGCACTGTATGGAGAGGAGGTGGAGACTGAAGAGGGATTGGGCACTGTATGGAGAGGAGGAGGAGGCTGCAGAGGGATTGGGCACTGTATGGAGAGGAGGAGGGGACTGCAGAGGGATTGGGCACTGTATGGAGAGGAGGAGGGGACTGCAGAGGGATTGGGCACTGTATGGAGAGGAGACTGCAGAGGGATTGGGCACTGTATGGAGAGGAGGCTGCAGAGGGATTGGGCACTGTATGGAGAAGAGGCTGCAGAGGGATTGGGCACTGTATGGAGAGGAGACTGCAGAGGGATTGGGCACTGTATGGAGAGGAGACTGCAGAGGGATTGGGCACTGTATGGAGAGGAGGAGGGGACTGCAGAGGGATTGGGCACTGTATGGAGAAGAGGCTGCAGAGGGATTGGGCACTGTATGGAGAGGAGGCTGCAGAGAGATTGGGCACTGTATGGAGAGGAGGTGGAGGCTGCAGAGGGATTGGGCACTGTATGGAGAGGAGGCTGCAGAGGGATTGGGCACTGTATTGGAGAGGAGGAGGGGACTGCAGAGGGATTGGGCACTGTATGGAGAGGAGGAGGAGACTGGAGAGAGATTGGGCACTGTATGGAGAGGAGGGGACTGCAGAGGGATTGGGCACTGTATGGAGAGGAGACTGCAGAGGGATTGGGCACTGTATGGAGAGGAGGAGGAGACTGCAGAGGGATTGGGCACTATATGGAGAGGAGGCTGCAGAGGGATTGGGCACTGTATGGAGAGGAGGAGGAAACTGCAGAGGGATTGGGCACTGTATGGAGAGGAGGCTGCAGAGGGATTGGGCACTGTATGGAGAGGAGACTGCAGAGAGATTGGGCACTGTATGGAGAGGAGGAGGAGACTGCAGAGGGATTGGGCACTGTATGGAGAGGAGGCTGCAGAGGGATTGGGCACTGTATGGAGAGGAGGAGGAGGCTGCAGAGGGATTGGGCACTGTATGGAGAGGAGGAGGGAACTGCAGAGGGATTGGGCACTGTATGGAGAGGAGGTGGAGACTGAAGAGGGATTGGGCACTGTATGGAGAGGAGACTGCAGAGGGATTGGGCACTGTATGGAGAGGAGGAGGAGGCTGCAGAGGGATTGGGCACTGTATGGAGAGGAGGAGGGAACTGCAGAGGGATTGGGCACTGTATGGAGAGGAGGCGGAGACCGCAGAGGGATTGGGCACTGTATGGAGAGGAGGAGGAGACTGCAGAGGGATTGGGCACTGTATGGAGAGGAGGAGGAGACTGCAGAGAGATTGGGCACTGTATGGAGAGGAGACTGCAGAGGGATTGGGCACTGTATGGCGAGGAGACTGCAGAGGGATTGGGCACTGTATGGAGAGGAGGAGGGGACTGCAGAGGGGTGGGGCACTGTATGGAGAGGAGGCTGCAGAGGGATTGGGCACTGTATGGAGAGGAGGAGGAGACTGCAGAGGGATTGGGCACTGTATGGAGAGGAGACTGCAGAGGGATTGGGCACTGTATGGCGAGGAGACTGCAGAGGGATTGGGCACTGTATGGAGAGGAGACTGCAGAGGGATTGGGCACTGTATGGAGAGGAGGAGGAGACTGCAGAGGGGTGGGGCACTGTATGGAGAGGAGGAGGAGACTTCAGAGGGATTGGGCACTGTATGGAGAGGAGGAGGAGACTGCAGAGGGATTGGGCACTGTATGGAGAGAAGGAGGGGACTGCAGAGGGATTGGGCACTGTATGGAGAGGAGGCTGCAGAGAGATTGGGCACTGTATGGAGAGGAGGTGGAGGCTGCAGAGGGATTGGGCACTGTATGGAGAGGAGGCTGCAGAGGGATTGGGCACTGTATTGGAGAGGAGGAGGGGACTGCAGAGGGATTGGGCACTGTATGGAGAGGAGGAGGAGACTGGAGAGAGATTGGGCACTGTATGGAGAGGAGGGGACTGCAGAGGGATTGGGCACTGTATGGAGAGGAGACTGCAGAGGGATTGGGCACTGTATGGAGAGGAGGAGGAGACTGCAGAGGGATTGGGCACTATATGGAGAGGAGGCTGCAGAGGGATTGGGCACTGTATGGAGAGGAGGAGGAAACTGCAGAGGGATTGGGCACTGTATGGAGAGGAGACTGCAGAGGGATTGGGCACTGTATGGAGAGGAGGCTGCAGAGGGATTGGGCACTGTATGGAGAGGAGACTGCAGAGAGATTGGGCACTGTATGGAGAGGAGGAGGAGACTGCAGAGGGATTGGGCACTGTATGGAGAGGAGGCTGCAGAGGGATTGGGCACTGTATGGAGAGGAGGAGGAGGCTGCAGAGGGATTGGGCACTGTATGGAGAGGAGGAGGGAACTGCAGAGGGATTGGGCACTGTATGGAGAGGAGGTGGAGACTGAAGAGGGATTGGGCACTGTATGGAGAGGAGGAGGAGGCTGCAGAGGGATTGGGCACTGTATGGAGAGGAGGAGGGAACTGCAGAGGGATTGGGCACTGTATAGAGAGGAGGCGGAGACCGCAGAGGGATTGGGCACTGTATGGAGAGGAGGAGGAGACTGCAGAGGGATTGGGCACTGTATGGAGAGGAGGAGGAGACTGCAGAGAGATTGGGCACTGTATGGAGAGGAGGAGGAGACTGCAGAGGGATTGGGCACTGTATGGAGAGGAGGAGGAGACTGCAGAGGGGTGGGGCACTGTATGGAGAGGAGGAGGAGACTTCAGAGGGATTGGGCACTGTATGGAGAGGAGGAGGAGACTGCAGAGGGATTGGGCACTGTATGGAGAGAAGGAGGGGACTGCAGAGGGATTGGGCACTGTATGGAGAGGAGACTGCAGAGAGATTGGGCACTGTATGGAGAGGAGGCGGAGACTACAGAGGGATTGGGCACTGTATGGAGAGGAGGAGGAGACTGCAGAGGGATTGGGCACTGTATGGAGAGGAGGCTGCAGAGGGATTGGGCACTGTATGGAGAGGAGGAGGAGACTACAGAGGGATTGGGCACTGTATGGAGAGGAGGAGGAGACTGCAGAGGGATTGGGCACTGTATGGAGAGGAGGAGGAGACTGCAGAGGGATTGGGCACTGTATGGAGAGGAGGAGGGGACTGCAGAGGGATTGGGCACTGTATGAAGAGGAGACTGCAGAGGGATTGGGCACTGTATGGAGAGGAGGCTGCAGAGGGATTGGGCACTGTATGGAGAGGAGGAGGAGACTGCAGAGGGATTGGGCACTGTATGGAGAGGAGGAGGAGACTGCAGAGGGATTGGGCACTGTATGAAGAGGAGGAGGAGACTGCAGAGGGATTGGGCACTGTATGGAGAGGAGGAGGAAACTGCAGAGGGATTGGGCACTGTATTGAAAGGAGGCTGCAGAGGGATTGGGCACTGTATGGAGAGGAGGAGGAGACTGCAGAAGGATTGGGCACTGTATGGAGAGGAGGAGGAGACTGCAGAGGGATTGGGCACTGTATGGAGAGGAGGAGGAGACTGCAGAGGGATTGGGCACTGTATGGAGAGGAGGAGGAGACTGCAGAGGGATTGGGCACTGTATGGAGAGGAGACTGCAGAGAGATTGGGCACTGTATGGAGAAGAGGCTGCAGAGGGATTGGGCACTGTATGGAGAGGAGGCTGCAGAGGGATTGGGCACTGTATGGAGAGGAGGAGGAGACTGCAGAAGGATTGGGCACTGTATGGAGAGGAGGAGGAGACTGCAGAGGGATTGGGCACTGTATGGAGAGGAGGAGGAGACTGCAGAGGGATTGGGCACTGTATGGAGAGGAGGAGGAGACTGCAGAGGGATTGGGCACTGTATGGAGAGGAGACTGCAGAGAGATTGGGCACTGTATGGAGAAGAGGCTGCAGAGGGATTGGGCACTGTATGGAGAGGAGACTGCAGAGGGATTGGGCACTGTATGGAGAGGAGACTGCTGAGAGATTGGGCACTGTATGGAGAGGAGACTGCAGAGGGATTGGGCACTGTATGGAGAGGAGGCTGCAGAGGGATTGGGCACTGTATGGAGAGGAGGCTGCAGAGGGATTGGGCACTGTATGGAGAGGAGACTGCAGAGGGATTGGGCACTGTATGGAGAGGAGACTGCAGAGAGATTGGGCACTGTATGGAGAGGAGACTGCAGAGGGATTGGGCACTGTATGGAGAGGAGGCTGCAGAGGGATTGGGCACTGTATGGAGAGGAGGCTGCAGAGGGATTGGGCACTGTATGGAGAGGAGGAGGAGACTGCAGAGGGGTGGGGCACTGTATGGAGAGGAGACTGCAGAGGGATTGTGCACTGTATGGAGAGGAGGAGGAGACTGCAGAGGGATTGGGCACTGTATGGAGAGGAGACTGCAGAGAGATTGGGCACTGTATGGAGAGGAGGAGGAGACTGCAGAGAGATTGGGCACTGTATGGAGAAGAGGCTGCAGAGGGGTTGGGCACTGTATGGAGAGGAGGATTTAAAGGAAGGGTGCTTTGTACAGAAAAATAGGGGTGAGTATGGAGGAAATCAGAGAAGAGAGAAAGTCAGCTTTTGTCATATTTCTGCAGTACTCCAGACAGGGCAGATATAGGACACTGTGTACAGTCACACCTCTAGGTGTCCCTGGCACTGGGCGGGTGATGGGCAGTACCCCAGACAGGGCAGATATAGGACATTGTGTACAGTTACACCTCTAGGTGTCCCTGGCACTGGGCGGGTGATGGGCAGTACCCCAGACAGGGCAGATATAGGACATTGTGTACAGTTACACCTCTAGGTGTCCCTGGCACTGGGCGGGTGATGGGCAGTACCCCAGACAGGGCACATATAGGACAGTGTGTACAGTCACACCACTAGATGTCCCTGGCACTGGGCGGGTGATGGGCAGTACCCCAGACAGGGCAGATATAGGACAGTGTGTACAGTCACACCACTAGGAGTTCCTGGCACTGGGCGGGTGTTGGGCAATGCTCCAGACAGGGCAGATATAGGACAGTGTGTACAGTCACACCTCTATGTGTCCCTGGCACTGGGCGGGTGTTGGGCAATGCTCCAGACAGGTCAGATATAGGACAGTGTGTACAGTCACACCTCTAGGTGTCCCTGGCACTGGGCGGGTGATGGGCAGTACCCCAGACAGGGCAGATATAGGACAGTGTGTACAGTCACACCACTAGATGTCCCTGGCACTGGGCGGGTGATGGGCAGTACCCCAGACAGGGCAGATATAGGACAGTGTGTACAGTCACACCACTAGGTGTCCCTGGCACTGGGCGGGTGTTGGGCAATGCTCCAGACAGGGCAGATATAAGACAGTGTGTACAGTCACACCTCTATGTGTCCCTGGCACTGGGCGGGTGTTGGGCAATGCTCCAGACAGGGCAGATATAGGACAGTGTGTACAGTCACACCTCTATGTGTCCCTGGCACTGGGCGGTGTTGGGCAATGCTCCAGACAGGGCAGATATAGGACAGTGTGTACAGTCACACCTCTAGGTGTCCCTGGTACTGGGCGGGTGATGGGCAGTACCCCAGACAGGGCAGATATAGGACAGTTGGTACAGTCACACCACTAGATGTCCCGGGCACTGGGCGGGTGATGGGCAGTACCCCAGACAGGGCAGATATAGGACATTGTGTACAGTTACACCTCTAGGTGTCCCTGGCACTGGGCGGGTGATGGGCAGTACCCCAGACAGGGCACATATAGGACATTGTGTACAGTCACACCACTAGGTGTCCCTGGCACTGGGCGGGTGTTGGGCAATGCTCCAGACAGGGCAGATATAGGACAGTGTGTACAGTCACACCTCTAGGTGTCCCTGGCACTGGGCGGGTGTTGGGCAATGCTCCAGACAGGGCAGATATAGGACAGTGTGTACAGTCACACCACTAGATGTCCCTCGCACTGGGTGGGTGATGGGCAGTAACTATTTGTTTTATGCTGTAGGGATTAGATGTATTATATTTATACCCGAACATGAATCATTTTCTGTGTTGCAGTCCTTCACCTGACGACTGGCAGACTCCACCTACCCTCCAGAAGAAAGAGGTGACCCCAGACACTAAGCCACCCTTACAGACTTCTGCTTCCGGATTTAATGGAAGAGCACTCCAGCACAATCCCTCATTAAAGAGCACACCCTCTAGAGAGCAGGCCAGAATATACCAGCGTGAGCCCCTGATACGGACCAATCGTTCTACGGATCGGGGGAATGTAGCCCTGAACGAGCAACTATTACAGACTCCCCTTTCCAGAGATCTCAAGGAAAAAGCTCAGCATGGAGCCCCACTACAGACTCCTTCTTCCAGTGTCAACAAGGAAATGGTCCTGCGTGGAGCCCCATTACAGACCCCTTCTTCCAGTGACCACAAGGAAATGGTCCAGCATGGAGCCCCATTACAGACCCCTTCTTCCAGTGACCACAAGGAAATGGTCCAGCATGGAGCCCCATTACAGACCCCTTCTTCCAGTGACCTCACGGAAATGGTCCAGCGTAGAGCCCCATTACAGACCCCTTCTTCCAGTGACCTCAAGGAAATGGTCCAGTGTGGAGCCCCATTACAGACCCCTTCTTCCAGTGACCACAAAGAGATGGTCCAGCGTGGAGCACTGTTGCAGACCCCTTATTCCAGTGACCACAAGGAAATGGTCCAGTGTGGAGCCCCATTACAGACCCCTTCTTCCAGTGACCACAAGGAAACGGTCCAGCGTGGAGCCCCATTACAGACCCCTTCTTCCAGACATTGGGAAAAATTCCAGCATGGACACCGAATACAGACTCCTCGTTTCAGTGACAAGGAAATAGCCTATCGTGGCTCCCCAATACAGACTCCTTCCTCCAGAAATCACCGGGCAATAGTCCAGCATGGAACCCAATTCCAAACCACTCCATCCAGATACCGTAGACCTTGGAACGAGCATTGCGCTTGCCTGTTGGCATCACCTTTGGAAAGGACGGCTAACAGGGTCCTGTTTGTGGAACTGCATGACGTTTCATGTCAGGTGAGTGGAGGAGCTTTGCAGAGTCATGTGATCCTCCTGGAAGTAAAGCACTGAACATGTCACCACAGTCATATCTGTGTATAGGGACCGGTCCAAGGTGTAGTCCCAGCAATAACAGGGAGAGATTATCCTCTGCCTGAGGAAGGAAGGGCTCGTTGTCATATATCTGCATATGCTGCTTCCTCCCCTGGTATAGCCTCCTATATTGACACATAGGTGCCCCTACTATGGCCGACTTTGTGATCTGAGCTTCAGGGATGAGGATGGTGTGACGGACCCCGTCCTCAAGAAGAGTATGTCCACTGTATAGCCTTCATTTGCACGGTACCAGCACAATCCAAGGTCCCTTAGCCCACCCAGCCACTTGTCGAGACATCAGGGTAGGGCAGTGGTTCCCAACTCCTTTTCTCAGGAGCCACTAACAGGCCAGATTTTAAGTGTTACCTTGGATATGCAGACTAGAATACTGCAATCACAGAGCAGCAAATGTTATTACCTGTAATGTATTTCAGTTAAATTGCAAACCTGGCCTGTTAGTGGGTCCTGAGGACGGGAGTTGAGAACCTCTGGTGTACGGTGAAGAGAAGCATAAGACTGTTTATTCAAACACAGACACAAAGAGATATATACTCAGAGGACAATCCCCCCTTCTTTACCTAATGACACAGGGCGGGGTAAACGTTACCTCCGGTAACATGACACAAGTGTATTCAACTTTCCAACAGTAGACAGTCTTTAGGAGTGGCTGCTGGAAGAATCCTTCCTTCCCTCTAGCATCTAATAGCTGACAGGGGTTTCATTAACATGTAAGCCAGTCCACATACACATATACATCCCATAATACTTTGCTCCCAAGGCAGACAGAAACAATAGAACAATGGAACACAGCCACACCTCAAATGATCTAGTAAAGAGTCTACAACAGTTTATGAGACCAAGGTCATACAATATTCCAGCAGTTAGAAAGGTGGCATTCATTTATCTTCATATATATCTTGAGGGATATTGTTCAGAAATATTACTGGCCCAAGTGAAAGAGCCCCTTCATTCCTTCAACACAAATCCCACATATAGAACCCGGGATAACTGGGGTAACCTGAAATGCTGAATCCGGTGTGGTTGTACAGTGAGTCTGGTTAGTGTAGACCCATCTGGGGTTCTCGGTCACTCTGTGCCCCTAATAGACACAGGGTTACTTACATATAGGAGGGGCCGGGGGAGCTGGACAAGGGGTTTCCAGAGCTCTCTAAGGTAAGCTGGGTTCCACAAGCCCTCCGCCCAAAGTGACTCCCGTCACAGATGGTTCATGTGAGTGGAGGAGGTTGTACGGTGTCAGGGGTGAGGGAAATATCTGTGAATGGAGGAGGTTGTAGATTGTCGTGAGTGAGGATGAGGTCTGTGAATAGAGGAGGTCACAGTAGTACAGCAGCACAAAGATTCCCCCTTATCCTGTCTGGAATTGACCCTTTCTCTGTGGTTTTCCGTAGGCTCGCACACAGTCTCCACCCACTGACAGGTAAGTACCCAAATACACTGTCTCAGTGTTTTATGTGGATGGCCATTGTTCTTTATTTTTTCTGCTTGGTTTCAGGACGCCGGTGACTGGTGATTGTTCTGTACTCAGCTGTGTCAGTTCTCAGAGCCACTGTGATGTCCAAGGTAGGACGAGTCTTCTCAGCTTAGTAAATTTCAGACCTTTTGCTTTTCAGATTGTGTGTTCTGCTTAGTAAATTCCGGACCTTTTGCTTTTCAGAGAGTGTGTTCTGCTTAGTAAATTCCGGACCTTTTGCTTTTCAGAGAGTGTGTTCTGCTTAGTAAATTCCGGACCTTTTGCTTTTCAGAGAGTGTGTTCTGCTTAGTAAATTCCGGACCTTTTCCTGGTCAGAGAGTGTGTTCTGCTTAGTAAATTCCGGACCTTTTCCTGGTCAGAGAGTGTGTTCTGCTTAGTAAATTCCGGACCTTTTCCTGGTCAGAGAGTGTGTTCTGCTTAGTAAATTCCGGACCTTTTGCTTTTCAGAGAGTGTGTTCTACTTGGTTAATTCCAGACCTTTTCCTGGTCAGAGAGTGTGTTCTGCTTAGTAAATTCCGGACCTTTTCCTGGTCAGAGAGTGTGTTCTGCTTAGTAAATTCCGGACCTTTTCCTGGTCAGAGAGTGTGTTCTGCTTAGTAAATTCCGGACCTTTTGCTTTTCAGAGAGTGTGTTCTACTTGGTTAATTCCAGACCTTTTCCTGGTCAGAGAGTGTGTTCTGCTTAGTAAATTCCGGACCTTTTGCTTTTCAGAGAGTGTGTTCTGCTTAGTAAATTCCGGACCTTTTCCTGGTCAGAGAGTGTGTTCTACTTGGTTAATTCCAGACCTTTTCCTGGTCAGAGAGTGTGTTCTGCTTAGTAAATTCCGGACCTTTTCTTTTGTCAGAGAGCATGTTCTGCTTAGTAAATTCCAGACCTTTTCCTTGTCACTGTCTTTATTTCCTTTGTCTGCAGATGTTCCTGTCCTTCCAGAATCCACAGAGCTTTCCCCTGATCTTCTCCCCTGCAGTCCGTCCAGTCCTTCACCGCCTCTCCTGTCTCCACCTGTGAAGGTTCCCGGATGGGGTCTGGGCCCGCTCTTCCAGAGTGTCCGTACCAAGCTGGAGAGCTTTGCTGAAATTTTTTTTTCCCCCAAGAAGAGTCATCGGGGGACCCAAAATGAGCAAGTTGTGGAGCAGCCTCAGTCTCCCAGTGTCTCCCCTACAGAGGAGAATTATGCTGCAGGTGGAGAGAACTCTGCAGTGCATCCTTCCAGTTCTTCCTCTGATACTCCATCTGAAATGCAGACCGAGGATAACCAAAACTCCCTCCCCCCGGCCTCCAGCACAGACATGAACCTTCAGTTGAAGATTGAAATTTCCAGTCCTGTTTCCACATTGTGCCGCCCACCCCTTCAGCGCTGTCTGTCCTGCCCCTTGCTGCCCCATCGTCCACGGAGGTTCAGCTTAGAGACCGCAGAGCCGGATGTCCCAGTGTGTTCCTGCAGAGCCAAGATCTCCAGGAAAAGGAGACACAGTGTGGGCACCATAGAGGAATTCCGCAATCTACAGTTGTCACCTACCTCTTTAACCTGCCTGAGAAAGGAGAAGCACCCATCTGCCCTCTGGACAAACTGCCAGCCAGAGACTGTCCTGCAGTACGCCATTAGGTATGGAGCCTCCAATCTACCATAGATGCGTTGCTTCATCTAATCTGCCCACAGGCTGCACAGTCTGCGGAGGGGCCGTTGTGTGCCTGTGTGTGTGCGAAGGGGCCATTGTGGGTGTGCGGAGGGGCCGTTGTGTGCGTGTGCGGAGGGGCCGTTGTGTGCGTGTGCGGAGGGGCCGTTGTGTGCGTGTGCGGAGGGGCCGTTGTGTGCGTGTGCGGAGGGGCCGTTGTGTGCGTGTGCGGAGGGGCCGTTGTGTGCGTGTGCGGAGGGGCCGTTGTGTGCGTGTGCGGAGGGGCCGTTGTGTGCGTGTGCGGAGGGGCCGTTGTGTGCGTGTGCGGAGGGGCCGTTGTGTGCGTGTGCGGAGGGGCCGTTGTGTGCGTGTGCGGAGGGGCCGTTGTGTGCGTGTGCGGAGGGGCCGTTGTGTGCGTGTGCGGAGGGGCCGTTGTGTGCGTGTGCGGAGGGGCCGTTGTGTGCGTGTGCGGAGGGGCCGTTGTGTGCGTGTGCGGAGGGGCCGTTGTGTGCGTGTGCGGAGGGGCCGTTGTGTGCGTGTGCGGAGGGGCCGTTGTGTGCGGAGGGGCCGTTGTGTGCGTGTGCGGAGGGGCCGTTGTGCGTGTGCGGAGGGGCCGTTGTGCGTGTGCGAAAGGGGCTGTTGTCTGCCCGTGCGTGTGCGAAAGGGGCCGTTGTCTGCCCGTGCGTGTGCGGAGGGGCCGTTGTCTGCGTGTGTGGGGGGGCCGTTGTCTGCCCGTGCGTGTGCGGAGGGGCCGTTGTGCATGTGCGGAGGGGCCGTTGTCTGCCCGTGCGTGTGCGGAGGGGCCGTTGTCTGCCCGTGCGGAGGGGCCGTTGTCTGCCCGTGCGTGTGCGGAGGGGCCGTTGTGCGTGTGCGGAGGGGCCGTTGTGCGTGTGCGGAGGGGCCGTTGTCTGCCCGTGCGTGTGCGAAAGGGGCCGTTGTCTGCCCGTGCGTGTGCGGAGGGGCCGTTGTCTGCGTGTGGGGGGGGGCCGTTGTCTGCCCGTGCGTGTGCGGAGGGGCCGTTGTGCATGTGCGGAGAGGCCGTTGTCTGCCCGTGCGTGTGCGGAGGGGCCGTTGTCTGCCCGTGCGTGTGCGGAGGGGCCGTTGTCTGCCCGTGCGTGTGCGGAGGGGCCGTTGTCTGCCCGTGCGTGTGCGGAAGGGGCCGTTGTGTGCGTGTGCGGAAGGGGCCGTTGTGTGCCCGTGCGTGTGCGGAAGGGGCCGTTGTGTGCCCGTGCGTGTGCGGAAGGGGCCGTTGTGTGCCCGTGCGTGTGCGGAAGGGGCCGTTGTGTGCCCGTGCGTGTGCGGAAGGGGCTGTTGTGTGCCCGTGCGTGTGCGGAAGGGGCCGTTGTGTGCCCGTGCGTGTGCGGAAGGGGCCGTTGTGTGCCCGTGCGTGTGCGGAAGGGGCCGTTGTGTGCCCGTGCGTGTGCGGAAGGGGCCGTTGTGTGCCCGTGCGTGTGCGGAAGGGGCCGTTGTCTGCGTGTGCGGAAGGGGCCGTTGTCTGCCCGTGCGTGTGCAGAAGGGGCTGTTGTGTGCGGAGGGGCCGTTGTCTGCCCGTGCGTGTGCGGAGGGGCCGTTGTCTGCCCGTGCGTGTGCGGAAGGGGCCGTTGTCTGCGTGTGCGGAAGGGGCCGTTGTCTGCCCGTGCGGAAGAGGCCGTTGTCTGCCCGTGCGTGTGCGGAAGGGGCCGTTGTCTGCCCGTGCGTGTGCGGAAGGGGCCGTTGTCTGCCCGTGCGTGTGCGGAGGGGCCGTTGTCTGCCCGTGCGTGTGCGGAGGGGCTGTTGTCCTGGTTGCAGCGGGGGTCTCTTTCTGTGTGGGGGGTCTCTTTCTGTGTGGGGGGTCTCTTTCTGTGTGGGGGTCTCTTGGTTCCAGCAGGGGTCTCTCTGTGTGGGTGTTTCCTAGCTTCAGCGGGGGTCTCGCTCAATGTGGGGGTCTTTGTGTGGGTGTGTCTTGGTTGCAGCAGGGTTCTCTCTTAGTGTGGGGGTTTTCTGGTTGCAGTGGGGGTCTCTTTCTGTGTGGGTGTCTCCTGGTTGCAGTGGGGGTCTCTTTCTGTGTGGGTGTCTCCTAGTTGCAGCGGAGGTCTCTGTGTGGGGGTCTCTCTGTGTGGGTGTCTCCTGGTTGCAGCGGAGGTCTCTGTGTGGGTGTCTCCTGGTTGCAGCGGAGGTCTCTGTGTGGGGGTCTCCTGGTTGCAGCGGAGGTCTCTGTGTGGGGGTCTCTTTCTGTGTGGGTGTCTCCTGGTTGCAGTGGGGGTCTCTTTCTGTGTGGGGGTCTCCTAGTTGCAGCGGAGGTCTCTGTGTGGGGGTCTCTTTCTGTGTGGGTGTCTCCTAGTTGCAGCGGAGGTCTCTGTGTGGGGGTCTCTTTCTGTGTGGGTGTCTCCTAGTTGCAGCGGAGGTCTCTGTGTGGGGGTCTCTTTCTGTGTGGGTGTCTCCTAGTTGCAGCGGAGGTCTCTGTGTGGGGGTCTCTTTCTGTGTGGGTGTCTCCTAGTTGCAGCGGAGGTCTCTGTGTGGGGGTCTCTTTCTGTGTGGGTGTCTCCTGGTTGCAGTGGGGGTCTCTTTCTGTGTGGGGGTCTCCTAGTTGCAGCGGAGGTCTCTGTGTGGGGGTCTCTTTCTGTGTGGGTGTCTCCTAGTTGCAGCGGAGGTCTCTGTGTGGGGGTCTCTCTGTGTGGGTGTCTCCTGGTTGCAGCGGAGGTCTCTGTGTGGGGGTCTCTCTGTGTGGGTGTCTCCTGGTTGCAGCGGAGGTCTCTGTGTGGGTGTCTCCTGGTTGCAGCGGAGGTCTCTGTGTGGGTGTCTCCTGGTTGCAGCGGAGGTCTCTGTGTGGGGGTCTCCTGGTTGCAGCGGAGGTCTCTGTGTGGGGGTCTCTCTGTGTGGGTGTCTCCTGGTTGCAGCGGAGGTCTCTGTGTGGGGGTCTCCTGGTTGCAGCGGAGGTCTCTGTGTGGGGGTCTCTCTGTGTGGGTGTCTCCTGGTTGCAGCGGAGGTCTCTGTGTGGGGGTCTCCTGGTTGCAGCGGAGGTCTCTGTGTGGGGGTCTCTTTCTGTGTGGGTGTCTCCTGGTTGCAGTGGGGGTCTCTTTCTGTGTGGGTGTCTCCTAGTTGCAGCGGAGGTCTCTGTGTGGGGGTCTCTCTGTGTGGGTGTCTCCTGGTTGCAGCGGAGGTCTCTGTGTGGGTGTCTCCTGGTTGCAGCGGAGGTCTCTGTGTGGGGGTCTCCTGGTTGCAGCGGAGGTCTCTGTGTGGGGGTCTCTTTCTGTGTGGGTGTCTCCTGGTTGCAGTGGGGGTCTCTTTCTGTGTGGGGGTCTCCTAGTTGCAGCGGAGGTCTCTGTGTGGGGGTCTCTTTCTGTGTGGGTGTCTCCTAGTTGCAGCGGAGGTCTCTGTGTGGGGGTCTCTTTCTGTGTGGGTGTCTCCTAGTTGCAGCGGAGGTCTCTGTGTGGGGGTCTCTTTCTGTGTGGGTGTCTCCTAGTTGCAGCGGAGGTCTCTGTGTGGGGGTCTCTTTCTGTGTGGGTGTCTCCTGGTTGCAGTGGGGGTCTCTTTCTGTGTGGGGGTCTCCTAGTTGCAGCGGAGGTCTCTGTGTGGGGGTCTCTTTCTGTGTGGGTGTCTCCTAGTTGCAGCGGAGGTCTCTGTGTGTGGGTCTCTTTCTGTGTGGGTGTCTCCTAGTTGCAGCGGAGGTCTCTGTGTGGGGGTCTCTCTGTGTGGGTGTCTCCTGGTTGCAGCGGAGGTCTCTGTGTGGGGGTCTCTCTGTGTGGGTGTCTCCTGGTTGCAGCGGAGGTCTCTGTGTGGGTGTCTCCTGGTTGCAGCGGAGGTCTCTGTGTGGGTGTCTCCTGGTTGCAGCGGAGGTCTCTGTGTGGGTGTCTCCTGGTTGCAGCGGAGGTCTCTGTGTGGGTGTCTCCTGGTTGCAGCGGAGGTCTCTGTGTGGGTGTCTCCTGGTTGCAGCGGAGGTCTCTGTGTGGGTGTCTCCTGGTTGCAGCGGAGGTCTCTGTGTGGGTGTCTCCTGGTTGCAGCGGAGGTCTCTGTGTGGGTGTCTCCTGGTTGCAGCGGAGGTCTCTGTGTGGGTGTCTCCTGGTTGCAGCGGAGGTCTCTGTGTGGGGGTCTCCTGGTTGCAGCGGAGGTCTCTGTGTGGGGGTCTCTCTGTGTGGGTGTCTTCCTTCCTCTTGGTGGTCCTTCATCCCGCTTGTCATGTGTTCCTTCCCTCCAGCTCCCCGCCTGGCCGATGTTTGGATGGAGTGAGAGAGACGGAGAGGAGTTCGGGGGGCGCTGACTCAGCAGAGGAATCTAATCCTCTCTCTCAGTGCAAGGTGAGAAGCTGGACATTTAAAGGAGAACTCCAGGCAGATATTAGGCAGTGAAAGGTATGAATACCTACATTTGTGCTTATACTAGCTTCCTGTACTCCCCTGCACAGCAGCACTGGAGGATGAAGGGGCAACTGGGGCTCTGTTGCTTTTCACAGTGTTGTCCATTGGTGGAAACTTACCGAAGAGGAGGGTGTACTATGGAGCTCAAGCTATGTGCTGCTGGTACTTCATTCATAGGCTGGGGGAGGGGGGCTGATGAAGGAATCAGCAGTGTTTCTTCCTGTAGTCCCTGCTATATGGATGAGTACCATTCGCCTTCTGTCTGCACATAGGAGGCTGTGTGGTAGGACGGGTATGTAACGGAGGTCCTGAGTTGATGCTTTGTGCCTGGAGCTCTGCTTTAATGCATTAAGAGTGCCGCTTGTAGAAGTCAGAACTATCTGTGACTTTTCTTTCAGGAAATAAAGGAGCGCAAAGTGTCCAACATTCAGATACGGAAAAGAGTGGCGAGACAAGAAGGGACTCTCACGCCAATGGGCCTCCCCAAACGTCTCCGGTAAGAGAGTGCGAAAGATGGGACCTCCACTATGACAGGGCCTCCTCATTGACGGAACCTCCACTGTGACGAGGCCTCCGCATTGACCGGACCGCCACCATGAAGTGGCCGCCTCATTGATTGGCCCTCCACCATGATGGGGTCTCCTTATTGACTGGACCTCTACCATGATGGGGTCTCCTTATTGACTGGACCTCTACCATGATGGGGCCTCCTCATTGACTGGACCTCCACCATGATGGGGCCCCCTGATTGAGTGGACCTCCACCATGAAGGGGCCTCCTCATTGAGTGGACCTCCACCATGAAGGGGCCTCCTCATTGAGTGGACCTCCACCATGAAGGGGCCTCCTCATTGAGTGGACCTCCACCATGAAGGGGCCTCCTCATTGAGTGGACCTCCACCATGATGGGGCCTCTTCATTGACCGGACCTTCTCCATGATGGGGCCTCCTCATTGACGGGACCTCCACCATGATGTAGAAAGAAATCCTGGATAGCCGCACTCTGGGATAAGGACATCTTTATTTCAATAAAATCCAACAATACAGTCAATTGCAGAGACGTACAGGGTGGTAGACTGCTAACGCATTTCACATCATTTGGATGCTTATTTACGAATAAGCATCCAAATGATGTGAAATGCGTTAGCAGTCTACCACCCTGTACGTCTCTGCAATTGACTGTATTGTTGGATTTTATTGAAATAAAGATGTCCTTATCCCAGAGTGCGGCTATCCAGGATTTCTTTCTACCTCACTGCAAACCAGCAAAGCCAGCACCTGGAACCAGTTCTTACTAGGGCGGTGTCATTCCAGAGCAAGAGTGTTTGTGAGCTGCATCTCCTTTTTTCCTACCTCCACCATGATGGCACCTCTACATTGATGGGGCCTCCTAATTGACTGGACCTCCACCATGAAGGGGCCTCCTCATTGACTGGACCTCCACCATGATGGGGCCTCCTCATTGACTGGGCCTTTTCATTAACTGAACCTTCTCCATGATGGGGCCCCCTGATTGACTGGACCTCCACCATGAAGGGCCCCCCGATTGACTGGACCGCCACTATGAAGGGGCCCCCTGATTGACTAGACCTCCACCATGATGGGGCCTCCTCATTGACTGGACCTCCACCATGATGGGGCCTCCTCATTGACTGGACCTCCACCATGATGGGGCCTCCTCATTGACTGGACCTCCACCATGATGGGGCCTCCTCATTGACTGGACCTCCACCATGATGGGGCCTCCGCAATGCTGGCTTTAGGTGGGGAGAAGATGTGACTAATATTTTTATCTAGAAGATGAAACGTGCAGTAAAGGAGCTGGTTTTGTGGCTGCTTCATGCGAATCGCATGATTTCCTATTTGTAAGATGCATTATACCAAGAGGCTGAAAGGACGCTTATTAGTGCAGGAGACATGGATTATGCGTTTCCATTGATTCTTCATCCTCTGGAGCCCCATACCACAGGGGTGGACCATCATGTGCATCAATCGGTGAACTCGCACAGTGCAGGTTCTTGGCACAGCGTAGCGAATGTTCGGCAGGTATTGGGACAGGTGCCCTTCTGGGGGTGATTTAGTAATTAGGTTCTGGCCTTGGCAAACACTCGCCTCAGCCTACTGTCCATCAGCATGCCAAGGCACAGAGGTGGGGGGGGGGGGGGGGTGATGAGGGAGACTCCCGAATCCCCCTGGTAGGGCGAGGAACGTCTGGACTCGCTCCTTCCTCCTGCAGGTTTACGTGCTGAAGGGTATAAAATGATTTTCCTGGCCATCCTAGAAAGGCTGCTGTCCCGGGATGGGTCATCGCTCCGGTGCTGGAGAAGACGTCTCACAGCTTCTATTCCAAGCTGAAGTGGGACATCTGGCCTATTCTGGACCTAAAGTGACTCAACAAACTACAACAGGGACAACATTTCAGGATGGAGTCTCCCCAATCAGGGACTGCTTTGCTTTATCAGGAGGACTTCCTGGTGTCAGGAGATATTAGGGATGCCTCACCTACACAATGACTTTCCAGCCTCACCAGCGGTTTCTGCAGTTCTCCATAGAGGATCGCCACTACCAGTTTGTGGTGCTGCCATTTGGCCTTTCACAGCTGAGTGTTTAGTAAAGTGCAGGCTCCGGTTCTGGGGTATGCCCATTGTGGGGTACCTAGATGTCCTGCTTCTAAGGGAACAATTGGCTCAGACACTGACATCCTGCAGATGGTACAGGTCCTAGAAAGGGTTGGGTTGGGTGCCGAACCTTCAGAAGCCAGCTCTGGTTATAACACCGCGTCTGGAGTGTTCCGGCTTAGTCCTGACACAGGTGAAGGTCCTGTCCCTGAGATTGTTGGAATGTGCCTTGATTCTGGGTGATGGGGGGATACTGTAGATGTCTTCCATGCAGTCACCTATGGCCAGTCTCAAAATACATATAAAAAATCTGCGCTAAGTTTATTAAAGCCGGAGTCCCGCAAAATTTTTTTTTAAAAGTCAGCAGCTACAAATACTGCAGCTGCTGACTTTTAAAATAAGGACACTTACCTGTCCAGGGTCCAGCGATGTCGTCACCTGAGGCCGAAATGTTCCTCGATTCTCGGATGCTGCCACCGCCATCTTCGGTAAGGGAATCAGGAAAGGAAGCCTTGCGGCTTCACTTCCCGGTTCCCTACTGCGCATGCGCGAGTCGCGCTGCGCAATGTGAATGGTCCCTGCTGTCTCTAGGACCCGTGTGTGTCCGAGCAGACAGCGGGGGGGGGGGGACGGAAAGAGGCGTAGACTCCCGTGGGAGTCTATGCCCAGAAGTGGGTGCAAATACCGGTCTTAGACAGGTATCTGCACCCCCCTCCCCCCTGAAATGTGACACTGGAGGGGGGGAGGGTTCTGAAAAGCGAAAGTTCCATTTTTGTGTGGAACTCGGCTTTAAACATAAAGCAACCGGCTAAAAAGTGATACTAATTTTCTACTTATGGCCAGTCTCACTCCACAGTTCTGCAGCTCAGTATCTTCTCGGTTTTGGACAAACAAGATTGGCTCTGGAATGGTGGATATCAATTCAGATGCTGGTTTCTGGGAAATGCTTCCAATGAATTGGAAGGACTTGACAGATGCCAGCTGGTTGGTCTGGGGAAGCGTTCTGGAGAACCTCTCGTTTTAGTGAGATTGGTTGCTGATCGACATGCTCCTCAGGCAGTTCGGTTGGCCTTTCTACACTGGTCTGTCCGCCTCGTTGGGGTGCAATCAGACAATGGCACTCCGTTGGCATACATCGACCTTCAAGGAGGCATAAGACGTTGTGCTGCTTAGAAGGAAGCTGAGCAGAACTTCATGTTCTGGCCTTAGCCGCTGTGCACATTCCCAAAGTGGAAGATTGACAGTCGGCAGCCCTCAGCAGCTGAATCCGAGAGATGGGGGCGCTCACCCGGAGATATTTGCTTTATGATCTATTGGCATCCAGAATCAACAACAAAGTAGACGGGTGTGTATCCCGACCCAGGGCTCTGCCAGTGTTTGCAGCATATGCTCTGGTGCCTTGCATGATCAGAATAAAGGTGAGGGACATTCCAGAGATTATGGTCACAGCTGCTTGGCCAAAGAAATTTGGTACAGGCAGTCCCCGAGTTACGAACACCCGAGTTACGAACGGCCTCAAATGCTGGCCACTTGTGCTCCATGCTGGTCCTGGATACCTCCGGACAGATCCCATACTGCAGTACTACATATAGTGCATGGCCAGAAGAGCCCCAGATAACATAACATCCATGCACAGGCGGACGTTACACTTACGAATGCAGTGTTCTGCCTTACGAACAGACCTAAAGTCCCTCTTGTGTTCGTAACTCGGGGACTTCCTGTATGCAGATAGTGTACGTTTATCAGCAGGCGAAGCAGATCGGCCAGACTTGCAGTTACAGGGTCTCTCATCCCGATTTTACCACCACTGTCTTTGAAAGAGAAGTATGGCCTAAGCTTTTATTTTTTGGTCCTACTTCTCTTCTGGGTCACAGGATAGCTCTTTGGTGACCCAGAATCCGCTGACAGAGGGCTAAAGCCCACTGTTGGCTGACATCACAGAGCCGCTTCAGAACAATGATGGCAGTGGCGGCTGGTGAATTTTTAGGATGTGGGGGGCGCCAGACCCCTTCCTTTTTGACCCCTCCCACTTGGTGAAAATGGGCACGGTTTCAGCAAAATAGTGGGCGTGGCTTACATGGTGTTTCTCTAAGGAGGTGTGGTTAGCGTCTGAGATGAACAAGGGATAGAGGGAAGGACAACAGGCCCAGATCCTACACAACAATACAAATATGTGTATTCTAGAAAGTTTAACAATCAGCAGATAAACATTCTCCAAACACCTGGTGTTAGCGCTTCAATCATCCCGGCACCATGGTTTTAGAATCACCATAATGCAAAATCAGTACGAGTATTATCCCCGCACCAGTGTAGATCTGACCAGGTATGAAATGGATGTTGCTCTCCAGAGATAAGAGGTCCCAGGTGCTGGCTAATGCTAATTGAAGCTGTGTGCAAACGAGAAAATCCGGACAGCCGCACACCAGGAAATAATAATCCAAATTGCTTTATTTTAAAATCAGGAACATGTCATGTACAGGACACCATGGACAGAGTGTACAGATGATAGGCTAACGCGTTTCGCACTTATGCCAAGTGCTTACTCATAGCTCATAGCTAATGCAAAATCAGTCCTGAGTGTGTCGCCTGCCACCAGATGCCATCAGGTGTCTCCAGCGGAGTCTGTCCTTACATCAGGTGTCCCCAGCAGAGTCCGTTCTTACATCAGGTGCCCTCAGTGGAGTCCGTCCCTCAGCGGAATCCGTCCTTCCGTGCCTCCGCTGGGGGCACCCGATGGAAGGACTGTGCCCCCAGCGGAGTCCCTCCTTCCATCGGGTGCCCCCAGCGGAGTCCCTCCTTCCATCGGGTGCCCCCAGCGGAGTCCCTCCTTCCATCGGGTGCCCCCAGCGGAGTCCCTCCTTCCATCGGGTGCCCCCAGCGGAGTCCCTCCTTCCATCGGGTGCCCCCAGCGGAGTCCCTCCTTCCATCGGGTGCCCCCAGCGGAGTCCCTCCTTCCATCGGGTGCCCCCAGCGGAGTCCCTCCTTCCATCGGGTGCCCCCAGCGGAGTCCCTCCTTCCATCGGTGTCCCCATCAGTCCTCAGGGCTGTCCTCCTTACGTGTGTGTCCCCAGCGATGTCCTCCTTCATATCGCGTATGTCTCTCTCTTCAGCTACTTCCTGTCTTTCTCCATGTGTTGAGAGGGGAGGGGTCCCCCTCTCTACTGAACACAAGAGGATTAGGCGGCAGCCATCTTTTTGTAGCCTACCGGAAGAGTCTTTACTCTCACACTGAGAACAAAGCGCCCGGCCGGACGCTGAGTGGATGTTGCTCAGTGCAATGGATTGCGGCGCAAACCAGCTCCAAACCCTGTGAATGAAGAGCCGCGTCTGCAATCTTGTGATTGACGTGGCGCTTCCTATAATGCACTCTGTCCGACGCCCGAACACCGTGCACTTAAGAACTTTTTTTTGTGACTGCCTGAGGGGGGGTGGCGCCCAGGCGCACCCTATAGACGGGCCCCCCCCCCATACACCGAGACCTCTGTGTACACCCCCCCATACACCCGAGACCTCTGTGTACACCCCCCCATACACCGAGACCTCTGTGTACACCCCCCCATACACCCGAGACCTCTGTGTACACCCCCCCATACACCGAGACCTCTGTGTACACCCCCCATACACCGAGACCTCTGTGTACACCCCCCCATACACCGAGACCTCTGTGTACACCCCCCCATACACCGAGACCTCTGTGTACACCCCCCCATACACCGAGACCTCTGTGTACACCCCCCCATACACCGAGACCTCTGTGTACACCCCCTCATACACCGAGACCTCTGTGTACACCCCCCATACACCGAGACCTCTGTGTACACTCCCCCATACACCGAGACCTCTGTGTACACTCCCCCATACACCGAGACCTCTGTGTACACTCCCCGTACACCGAGACCTCTGTGTACACCCCAATACACCGCTACCTCTGTGTACACCCCCTCATACACCGAGACCTCTGTGTACACCCCCCATACACGAGACCTCTGTGTACACCCCAATACATCCGAGACCTCTGTGTACACCCCCCATACACTGAGACCTCTGTGTACACCCCCCCATACACCGAGACCTCTGTGTACACCCCCCATACACCGAGACCTCTGTGTACACCCCCCCATACACCGAGACCTCTGTGTACACCCCCCATACACCGAGACCTCTGTGTACACCCCCCCATACACCGAGACCTCTGTGTACACCCCCCCATACACCGAGACCTCTGTGTACACCCCCCCATACACCAAAACCTCTGTGTACACCCCCATACACCGAGACCTCTGTGTACACCCCCCCATACACTGAGACCTCTGTGTACACCCCCCATACACTGAGACCTCTGTGTACACCCCCATACACCGAGACCTCTGTGTACACCCCCCCATACACCGAGACCTCTGTGTACACCCCCCCATACACCGAGACCTCTGTGTACACCCCCCCCATACACCGAGACCTCTGTGTACACCCCCCATACACCGAGACCTCTGTGTACACCCCCCATACACCGAGACCTCTGTGTACACCCCCATACACCGAGACCTCTGTGTACACCCCCCCATACACCGAGACCTCTGTGTACACCCCCCCATACACCGAGACCTCTGTGTACACCCCCCCATACACCGAGACCTCTGTGTACACCCCCCATACACCGAGACCTCTGTGTACACCCCCCATACACCGAGACCTCTGTGTACACCCCCCCATACACCGAGACCTCTGTGTACACCCCCCCATACACCGAGACCTCTGTGTACACCCCCCCCATACACTGAGACCTCTGTGTACACCCCCCATACACCGAGACCTCTGTGTACACCCCCCATACACCGAGACCTCTGTGTACACCCCCCCATACACCGAGACCTCTGTGTACACCCCCCATACACCGAGACCTCTGTGTACACCTCCCATACACAGAGACCTCTGTGTACACCCCCCCCCCCCCCATACACCGAGACCTCTGTGTACACCCCCCCCCCATACACCGAGACCTCTGTGTACACCCCCCATACACCGAGACCTCTGTGTACACCCCCCATACACCGAGACCTCTGTGTACACCCCCTCATACACCGAGACCTCTGTGTACACCCCCCATACACCAAAACCTCTGTGTACACCCCCCATACACCGAGACCTCTGTGTACACCCCCCTATGCACCGAGACCTCTGTGTACACCCCCCATACACCAAGACCTCTGTGTACACCCCCCATACACCGCGACCTCTGTGTACACCCCCCCCATACACCGAGACCTCTGTGTACACCCCCCATACACCAAAACCTCTGTGTACACCCCCCCTACACCGAGACCTCTGTGTACACCCCCATACACCGCGACCTCTGTGTACACCCCCCCATACACTGAGACCTCTGTGTACACCCCCCCATACACTGAGACCTCTGTGTACACCCCCCCCCATACACTGAGACCTCTGTGTACACCCCCCCCCATACACTGAGACCTCTGTGTACACCCCCCCCCCATACACTGAGACCTCTGTGTACACCCCCCCATACACCGAGACCTCTGTGTACACCCCCTCATACACCGAGACCTCTGTGTACACCCCCCATACACCGCAACCTCTGTGTACACCCCCCATACACCGAGACCTCTGTGTACACCCCCTCATACACCGAGACCTCTGTGTACACCCCCCATACACCGAGACCTCTGTGTACACCCCCTCATACACCGAGACCTCTGTGTACACCCCCTCATACACCGCAACCTCTGTGTACACCCCCCATACACCGAGACCTCTGTGTACACCCCCTCATACACCGAGACCTCTGTGTACACCCCCCATACACCGAGACCTCTGTGTACACCCCCCCCCCCATACACCGAGACCTCTGTGTACACCCCCCCCATACACCGAGACCTCTGTGTACACCCCCCCATACACCGAGACCTCTGTGTACACCCCCCATACACCGAGACCTCTGTGTACACCCCCCATACACCGAGACCTCTGTGTACACCCCCCATACACCGAGACCTCTGTGTACACCCCCCCATACACCGAGACCTCTGTGTACACCCCCCATACACCGAGACCTCTGTGTACACCCCCCATACACCGAGACCTCTGTGTACACCCCCCATACACCGAGACCTCTGTGTACACCCCCCATACACCGAGACCTCTGTGTACACCCCCATACACAGAGACCTCTGTGTACACCCCCCATACACCGAGACCTCTGTGTACACCCCCCATACACCGAGACCTCTGTGTACACCCACCATACACCGAGACCTCTGTGTACACCCCCCATACACCGAGACCTCTGTGTACACCCCCCATACACCGAGACCTCTGTGTACACCCCCCATACACCGAGACCTCTGTGTACACCCCCCATACACCGAGACCTCTGTGTACACCCCCCCATACACCGAGACCTCTGTGTACACCCCCCCATACACCGAGACCTCTGTGTACACCCCCCCATACACCGAGACCTCTGTGTACACACCCCATACACCGAAACCTCTGTGTACACCCCCCATACACCGAGACCTCTGTGTACACCCCCCCATACACCGAGACCTCTGTGTACACCCCCCCATACACCGAGACCTCTGTGTACACTCCCCCATACACCGAGACCTCTGTGTACACCCCCCCATACACCCGAGACCTCTGTGTACACCCCCCCCCCCATACACCGAGACCTCTGTGTACACCCCCCATACACCGAGACCTCTGTGTACACCCCCCATACACCGAGACCTCTGTGTACACCCCCCATACACCGAGACCTCTGTGTACACCCCCCATACACCGAGACCTCTGTGTACACCCCCCATACACCGAGACCTCTGTGTACACCCCCCCATACACCGAGACCTCTGTGTACACCCCCCATACACCGAGACCTCTGTGTACACCCCCCATACACCGCAACCTCTGTGTACACCCCCCATACACCGAGACCTCTGTGTACACCCCCCATACACCGAGACCTCTGTGTACACCCCCCCATACACCGAGACCTCTGTGTACACCCCCCATACACCGAGACCTCTGTGTACACCCCCCATACACCGCAACCTCTGTGTACACCCCCCATACACCGAGACCTCTGTGTACACCCCCCATACACCGAGACCTCTGTGTACACCCCCCATACACCGAGACCTCTGTGTACACCCCCCATACACCGAGACCTCTGTGTACACCCCCCCATACACAGAGACCTCTGTGTACACCCCCCCCATACACCGAGACCTCTGTGTACACCCCCCATACACCGAGACCTCTGTGTACACCCTCCATACACCGAGACCTCTGTGTACACCCCCCATACACCGAGACCTCTGTGTACACCCCCCATACACCGAGACCTCTGTGTACACCCCCCCATACACCGAGACCTCTGTGTACACCCCCCCCCATACACCGAGACCTCTGTGTACACCCCCCATACACCGAGACCTCTGTGTACACCCTCCATACACCGCAACCTCTGTGTACACCCCCCATACACCGAGACCTCTGTGTACACCCCCCCATACACCGAGACCTCTGTGTACACCCCCTCATACACCGAGACCTCTGTGTACACCCTCCATACACCGAGACCTCTGTGTACACCCCCCCATACACCGAGACCTCTGTGTACACCCCCCATACACGAGACCTCTGTGTACACCCCCCCCCCCTCATACACCGAGACCTCTGTGTACACCCCCCATACACCGAGACCTCTGTGTACACCCCCCCATACACCGAGACCTCTGTGTACACCCCCCCATACACCGAGACCTCTGTGTACACCCCCCATACACCGAGACCTCTGTGTACACCCCCCATACACCGAGACCTCTGTGTACACCCCCCATACACCGAGACCTCTGTGTACACCCCCCATACACCGAGACCTCTGTGTACACCCTCCATACACCGAGACCTCTGTGTACACCCCCCATACACCGAGACCTCTGTGTACACCCCCCATACACCGAGACCTCTGTGTACACCCCCCATACACCGAGACCTCTGTGTACACCCTCCATACACCGAGACCTCTGTGTACACCCCCCCATACACCGAGACCTCTGTGTACACCCCCCATACACCGAGACCTCTGTGTACACCCCCCCATACACCGAGACCTCTGTGTACACCCCCCATACACAGAGACCTCTGTGTACACCCTCCATACACCGAGACCTCTGTGTACACCCCCCCATACACCGAGACCTCTGTGTACACCCCCCATACACCGAGACCTCTGTGTACACCCCCCCATACACCGAGACCTCTGTGTACACCCCCCCATACACGAGACCTCTGTGTACACCCCCCATACACCGAGACCTCTGTGTACACCCCCCATACACCGAGACCTCTGTGTACACCCCCCATACACGAGACCTCTGTGTACACCCCCCCATACACCGAGACCTCTGTGTACACACCCCATACACCGAGACCTCTGTGTACACCCCCCATACACCGAGACCTCTGTGTACACCCCCCCCCCATACACCGAGACCTCTGTGTACACCCCCCATACACCGAGACCTCTGTGTACACCCCCCCATACACCGAGACCTCTGTGTACACCCCCCATACACCGAGACCTCTGTGTACACTCCCCCATACACCGAGACCTCTGTGTACACCCCCCCATACACCGAGACCTCTGTGTACACCCCCCCATACACCGAGACCTCTGTGTACACCCCCCATACACCGAGACCTCTGTGTACACTCCCCCATACACCGAGACCTCTGTGTACACCCCCCCATACACCGAGACCTCTGTGTACACCCCCCATACACCGAGACCTCTGTGTACACCCCCCCATACACCGAGACCTCTGTGTACACCCCCCCATACACCGAGACCTCTGTGTACACCCCCCATACACCGAGACCTCTGTGTACACTCCCCCATACACCGAGACCTCTGTGTACACCCCCCCATACACCGAGACCTCTGTGTACACCCCCCCCATACACCGAGACCTCTGTGTACACCCCCCATACACCGAGACCTCTGTGTACACTCCCCCATACACCGAGACCTCTGTGTACACCCTCCATACACCGAGACCTCTGTGTACACCCCCCATACACCGAGACCTCTGTGTACACCCCCCATACACCGAGACCTCTGTGTACACCCCCTCATACACCGAGACCTCTGTGTACACCCCCCCATACACCGAGACCTCTGTGTACACCCCCCCCCATACACCGAGACCTCTGTGTACACCCCCCCCATACACCGAGACCTCTGTGTACACCCCCCCCATACACCGAGACCTCTGTGTACACCCCCCCCATACACCGAGACCTCTGTGTACACCCCCCATACACCGAGACCTCTGTGTACACCCTCCATACACCGAGACCTCTGTGTACACCCCCCATACACCGAGACCTCTGTGTACACTCCCCCATACACCGAGACCTCTGTGTACACCCCCCATACACCGAGACCTCTGTGTACACCCCCCATACACCGAGACCTCTGTGTACACCCCCCCATACACCGAGACCTCTGTGTACACCCCCCATACACCGAGACCTCTGTGTACACCCCCCCCATACACCGAGACCTCTGTGTACACCCCCCCCATACACCGAGACCTCTGTGTACACCCCCCATACACCGAGACCTCTGTGTACACTCCCCCATACACCGAGACCTCTGTGTACACCCTCCATACACCGAGACCTCTGTGTACACCCCCCCATACACCGAGACCTCTGTGTACACCCCCCATACACCGAGACCTCTGTGTACACCCCCCATACACCGAGACCTCTGTGTACACCCCCTCATACACCGAGACCTCTGTGTACACCCCCCCATACACCGAGACCTCTGTGTACACCCCCCCCCCATACACCGAGACCTCTGTGTACACCCCCCCCATACACCGAGACCTCTGTGTACACCCCCCCCCATACACCGAGACCTCTGTGTACACCCCCCCATACACCGAGACCTCTGTGTACACCCCCCATACACCGAGACCTCTGTGTACACCCTCCATACACCGAGACCTCTGTGTACACCCCCCATACACCGAGACCTCTGTGTACACCCCCCATACACCGAGACCTCTGTGTACACCCCCCCCATACACCGAGACCCCTGTGTACACCCCCCCCCATACACCGAGACCTCTGTGTACACCCCCCCATACACCGAGACCTCTGTGTACACCCCCCATACACCGAGACCTCTGTGTACACCCCCTCATACACCGAGACCTCTGTGTACACCCCCCATACACCGAGACCTCTGTGTACACCCCCCATACACCGAGACCTCTGTGTACACCCCCCCATACACCGAGACCCCTGTGTACACTTATTAGATATGAAATGTTGGCTTTGTCTCGGGACGTCACATGGTGTAGCTTTGTCTAGAATACGAGGCTATTTACAGATGTTTCCTTCAGTAACTTACAATCATTCTGTCTGTCTGTCCCTCTTCTACAGATTGCAGAAAGACGACTTCAGCCTGGAGGAGATCTACACCAACAAGAATTACCACACACCCACCGAGAAGAGGTCAGCACACAACCTTCACCAAAATAAGAGTCAGGGAGGGATGTGAGCTCAGTCACCGGGGCAGACAGGGAAGGGATGAGGGATGTGAGCTCAGTCACCGGGGCAGACAGGGAAGGATGAGGGATGTGAGCTCAGTCACCGGGGCAGACAGGGAAGGGTGAGGGATGAGAGCTCAGTCACCGGGGCAGACAGGGAAGGATGAGGGATGTGAGCTCAGTCACCGGGGCAGACAGTGAAGGATGAGGGATGTGAGCTCAGTCACCGGGGCAGACAGGGAAGGGATGAGGGATGTGAGCTCAGTCACCGGGGCAGACAGGGAAGGATGAGGGATGTGAGCTCAGTCACCGGGGCAGACAGGGAAGGGTGAGGGATGAGAGCTCAGTCACCGGGGCAGACAGGGAAGGATGAGGGATGTGAGCCCAGTCACCGGAGCAGACAGGGAAGGATGAGGGATGTGAGCTCAGTCACCGGGGCAGACAGGGAGGGATGAGGGATGTGAGCTCAGTCACCGGGGCAGACAGGGAAGGATGAGGGATGTGAGCCCAGTCACCGGGGCAGACAGGGAAGGATGAGGGATGTGAGCCCAGTCACCGGGGCAGACAGGGAAGGATGAGGGATGTGAGCTCAGTCACCGGGGCAGACAGTGAAGGATGAGGGATGTGAGCTCAGTCACCGGGGCAGACAGGGAAGGATGAGGGATGTGAGCTCAGTCACCGGGGCAGACAGTGAAGGATGAGGGATGTGAGCTCAGTCACCGGGGCAGACAGGGAAGGGTGAGGGATGTGAGCTCAGTCACCGGAGCAGACAGGGATGGATGAGGGATGTGAGCTCAGTCACCGGGGCAGACAGGGAAGGATGAGGGATGTGAGCTCAGTCACCGGGGCAGACAGGGAAGGATGAGGGATGTGAGCTCAGTCACCGGGGCAGACAGGGAAGGATGAGGGATGTGAGCCCAGTCACCGGGGCAGACAGGGAGGGATGAGGGATGTGAGCTCAGTCACCGGGGCAGACAGGGAGGGATGAGGGATGTGAGCTCAGTCACCGGGGCAGACAGGGAAGGATGAGGGATGTGAGCTCAGTCACCGGGGCAGACAGGGAAGGATGAGGGATGTGAGCTCAGTCACCGGGGCAGACAGGGAAGGATGAGGGATGTGAGCCCAGTCACCGGGGCAGACAGGGAGGGATGAGGGATGTGAGCTCAGTCACCGGGGCAGACAGGGAGGGATGAGGGATGTGAGCTCAGTCACCGGGGCAGACAGGGAAGGGTGAGGGATGTGAGCTCAGTCACCGGGGCAGACAGTGAAGGATGAGGGATGTGAGCTCAGTCACCGGAGCAGACAGGGAAGGATGAGGGATGTGAGCTCAGTCACCGGGGCAGACAGGGAGGGATGAGGGATGTGAGCTCAGTCACCGGGGCAGACAGGGAAGGATGAAGGATGTGAGCTCAGTCACCGGGGCAGACAGTGAGGGATGAGGGATGTGAGCTCAGTCACCGGGGCAGACAGGGAAGGGATGAGGGATGTGAGCTCAGTCACCGGGGCAGACAGGGAAGGGTGAGGGATGTGAGCTCAGTCACCGGGGCAGACAGTGAAGGATGAGGGATGTGAGCTCAGTCACCGGGGCAGACAGGGAGGGATGAGGGATGTGAGCTCAGTCACCGGGGCAGACAGGGAAGGGATGAGGGATGTGAGCTCAGTCACCGGGGCAGACAGTGAAGGATGAGGGATGTGAGCTCAGTCACCGGGGCAGACAGTGAAGGATGAGGGATGTGAGCTCAGTCACCGGGGCAGACAGTGAGGGATGAGGGATGTGAGCTCAGTCACCGGGGCAGACAGGGAAGGGATGAGGGATGTGAGCTCAGTCACCGGGGCAGACAGGGAAGGGTGAGGGATGTGAGCTCAGTCACCGGGGCAGACAGGGAAGGATGAGGGATGTGAGCTCAGTCACCGGGGCAGACAGGGAGGGATGAGGGATGTGAGCTCAGTCACCGGGGCAGACAGGGAAGGGATGAGGGATGTGAGCTCAGTCACCGGGGCAGACAGGGAAGGGATGAGGGATGTGAGCTCAGTCACCGGGGCAGACAGTGAAGGATGAGGGATGTGAGCTCAGTCACCGGGGCAGACAGGGAAGGATGAGGGATGTGAGCTCAGTCACCGGGGCAGACAGGGAAGGATGAGGGATGTGAGCTCAGTCACCGGAGCAGACAGGGAAGGATGAGGGATGTGAGCTCAGTCACCGGGGCAGACAGGGAAGGATGAGGGATGTGAGCTCAGTCACCGGGGCAGACAGGGAAGGATGAGGGATGTGAGCTCAGTCACCGGGGCAGACAGGGAAGGATGAGGGATGTGAGCCCAGTCACCGGGGCAGACAGGGAGGGATGAGGGATGTGAGCTCAGTCACCGGGGCAGACAGGGAGGGATGAGGGATGTGAGCTCAGTCACCGGGGCAGACAGGGAAGGGTGAGGGATGTGAGCTCAGTCACCGGGGCAGACAGTGAAGGATGAGGGATGTGAGCTCAGTCACCGGGGCAGACAGGGAGGGATGAGGGATGTGAGCTCAGTCACCGGGGCAGACAGGGAAGGATGAAGGATGTGAGCTCAGTCACCGGGGCAGACAGTGAAGGATGAGGGATGTGAGCTCAGTCACCGGGGCAGACAGGGAAGGGTGAGGGATGTGAGCTCAGTCACCGGGGCAGACAGTGAAGGATGAGGGATGTGAGCTCAGTCACCGGGGCAGACAGGGAAGGATGAGGGATGTGAGCCCAGTCACCGGGGCAGACAGGGAAGGATGAGGGATGTGAGCTCAGTCACCGGGGCAGACAGTGAAGGATGAGGGATGTGAGCTCAGTCACCGGGGCAGACAGTGAAGGATGAGGGATGTGAGCTCAGTCACCGGGGCAGACAGGGAAGGATGAGGGATGTGAGCCCAGTCACCGGGGCAGACAGGGAAGGATGAGGGATGTGAGCTCAGTCACCGGGGCAGACAGGGAAGGGATGAGGGATGTGAGCTCAGTCACCGGGGCAGACAGTGAAGGATGAGGGATGTGAGCTCAGTCACCGGGGCAGACAGGGAGGGATGAGGGATGTGAGCTCAGTCACCGGGGCAGACAGGGAAGGGATGAGGGATGTGAGCTCAGTCACCGGGGCAGACAGTGAAGGATGAGGGATGTGAGCTCAGTCACCGGGGCAGACAGTGAAGGATGAGGGATGTGAGCTCAGTCACCGGGGCAGACAGTGAAGGATGAGGGATGTGAGCTCAGTCACCGGGGCAGACAGGGAAGGATGAGGGATGTGAGCTCAGTCACCGGGGCAGACAGGGAGGGATGAGGGATGTGAGCTCAGTCACCGGGGCAGACAGTGAAGGATGAGGGATGTGAGCTCAGTCACCGGGGCAGACAGTGAAGGATGAGGGATGTGAGCTCAGTCACCGGGGCAGACAGGGAAGGATGAGGGATGTGAGCCCAGTCACCGGGGCAGACAGGGAAGGATGAGGGATGTGAGCTCAGTCACCGGGGCAGACAGGGAAGGGATGAGGGATGTGAGCTCAGTCACCGGGGCAGACAGGGAAGGATGAGGGATGTGAGCTCAGTCACCGGGGCAGACAGTGATGGATGAGGGATGTGAGCTCAGTCACCGGGGCAGACAGGGAAGGATGAGGGATGTGAGCTCAGTCACCGGGGCAGACAGTGAAGGATGAGGGATGTGAGCTCAGTCACCGGGGCAGACAGTGAAGGATGAGGGATGTGAGCTCAGTCACCGGGGCAGACAGTGAAGGATGAGGGATGTGAGCTCAGTCACCGGGGCAGACAGGGAAGGATGAGGGATGTGAGCTCAGTCACCGGGGCAGACAGGGAGGATGAGGGATGTGAGCTCAGTCACCGGGGCAGACAGTGAAGGATGAGGGATGTGAGCTCAGTCACCGGGGCAGACAGGGATGGATGAGGGATGTGAGCCCAGTCACCGGGGCAGACAGGGAAGGGTGAGGGATGTGAGCTCAGTCACCGGGGCAGACAGGGAAGGGATGAGGGATGTGAGCTCAGTCACCGGAGCAGACAGGGAAGGGATGAGGGATGTGAGCTCAGTCACCGGGGCAGACAGGGAAGGATGAGGGATGTGAGCTCAGTCACCGGGGCAGACAGGGAAGGATGAGGGATGTGAGCTCAGTCACCGGGGCAGACAGGGAGGGATGAGGGATGTGAGCTCAGTCACCGGGGCAGACAGGGAAGGATGAGGGATGTGAGCTCAGTCACCGGGGCAGACAGGGAAGGATGAGGGATGTGAGCTCAGTCACCGGGGCAGACAGGGAAGGATGAGGGATGTGAGCTCAGTCACCGGGGCAGACAGGGAAGGATGAGGGATGTGAGCTCAGTCACCGGGGCAGACAGGGAGGGATGAGGGATGTGAGCTCAGTCACCGGGGCAGACAGGGAAGGGATGAGGGATGTGAGCTCAGTCACCGGGGCAGACAGGGAAGGATGAGGGATGTGAGCTCAGTCACCGGAGCAGACAGGGAAGGATGAGGGATGTGAGCTCAGTCACCGGGGCAGACAGTGAAGGATGAGGGATGTGAGCTCAGTCACCGGGGCAGACAGGGATGGATGAGGGATGTGAGCTCAGTCACCGGGGCAGACAGGGGAAGGGATGAGGGATGTGAGCTCAGTCACCGGGGCAGACAGGGAGGATGAGGGATGTGAGCTCAGTCACCGGGCAGACAGGGAAGGGATGAGGGATGTGAGCTCAGTCACCGGGGCAGACAGGGAAGGATGAGGGATGTGAGCTCAGTCACCGGGGCAGACAGGGAAGGATGAGGGATGTGAGCTCAGTCACCGGGGCAGACAGGGAGGGATGAGGGATGTGAGCTCAGTCACCGGGGCAGACAGGGAAGGGATGAGGGATGTGAGCTCAGTCACCGGGGCAGACAGGGAAGGATGAGGGATGTGAGCTCAGTCACCCCGGGGCAGACAGGGATGGATGAGGGATGTGAGCTCAGTCACCGGGGCAGACAGGGATGGATGAGGGATGTGAGCTCAGTCACCGGGGCAGACAGGGAAGGATGAGGGATGTGAGCTCAGTCACCGGGGCAGACAGGGATGGATGAGGGATGTGAGCTCAGTCACCGGGGCAGACAGGGAAGGATGAGGGATGTGAGCTCAGTCACCGGGGCAGACAGGGAAGGATGAGGGATGTGAGCTCAGTCACCGGGGCAGACAGGGAAGGGTGAGGGATGTGAGCTCAGTCACCGGGGCAGACAGGGAGGGATGAGGGATGTGAGCTCAGTCACCGGGGCAGACAGGGAAGGGATGAGGGATGTGAGCTCAGTCACCGGGGCAGACAGGGAGGGATGAGGGATGTGAGCTCAGTCACCGGGGCAGACAGGGAGGGATGAGGGATGTGAGCTCAGTCACCGGGGCAGACAGGGAGGGATGAGGGATGTGAGCCCAGTCACCGGGGCAGACAGTGAAGGGTGAGGGATGTGAGCTCAGTCACCGGGGCAGACAGGGAAGGGTGAGGGATGTGAGCTCAGTCACCGGGGCAGACAGTGAAGGATGAGGGATGTGAGCTCAGTCACCGGGGCAGACAGTGAAGGATGAGGGATGTGAGCTCAGTCACCGGGGCAGACAGGGAGGGATGAGGGATGTGAGCTCAGTCACCGGGGCAGACAGGGAAGGATGAGGGATGTGAGCTCAGTCACCGGGGCAGACAGGGAAGGATGAGGGATGTGAGCCCAGTCACCGGGGCAGACAGGGAAGGATGAGGGATGTGAGCTCAGTCACCGGGGCAGACAGGGAGGGATGAGGGATGTGAGCTCAGTCACCGGAGCAGACAGTGAAGGATGAAGGATGTGAGCTCAGTCACCGGGGCAGACAGGGAGGGATGAGGGATGTGAGCTCAGTCACCGGAGCAGACAGTGAAGGATGAGGGATGTGAGCTCAGTCACCGGGGCAGACAGTGAAGGATGAGGGATGTGAGCTCAGTCACCGGGGCAGACAGGGAGGGATGAGGGATGTGAGCTCAGTCACCGGGGCAGACAGTGAAGGATGAGGGATGTGAGCTCAGTCACCGGGGCAGACAGTGAAGGATGAGGGATGTGAGCTCAGTCACCGGGGCAGACAGGGATGGATGAGGGATGTGAGCTCAGTCACCGGGGCAGACAGGGAAGGGTGAGGGATGTGAGCTCAGTCACCGGGGCAGACAGGGAAGGATGAGGGATGTGAGCTCAGTCACCGGGGCAGACAGGGAAGGGATGAGGGATGTGAGCTCAGTCACCGGAGCAGACAGGGAGGGATGAGGGATGTGAGCTCAGTCACCGGGGCAGACAGGGGAAGGATGAGGGATGTGAGCTCAGTCACCGGAGCAGACAGGGAAGGATGAGGGATGTGAGCTCAGTCACCGGGGCAGACAGTGAAGGATGAGGGATGTGAGCTCAGTCACCGGGGCAGACAGGGAAGGGTGAGGGATGTGAGCTCAGTCACCGGGGCAGACAGGGAAGGATGAGGGATGTGAGCTCAGTCACCGGGGCAGACAGGGAGGGATGAGGGATGTGAGCTCAGTCACCGGGGCAGACAGGGAGGGATGAGGGATGTGAGCTCAGTCACCGGGGCAGACAGGGATGGATGAGGGATGTGAGCTCAGTCACCGGGCAGACAGGGAGGGATGAGGGATGTGAGCTCAGTCACCGGGGCAGACAGGGAAGGATGAGGGATGTGAGCTCAGTCACCGGAGCAGACAGGGAAGGATGAGGGATGTGAGCTCAGTCACCGGGGCAGACAGTGAAGGATGAGGGATGTGAGCTCAGTCACCGGGGCAGACAGGGAAGGATGAGGGATGTGAGCTCAGTCACCGGGGCAGACAGGGAAGGATGAGGGATGTGAGCCCAGTCACCGGGGCAGACAGGGAAGGATGAGGGATGTGAGCTCAGTCACCGGGGCAGACAGGGATGGATGAGGGATGTGAGCCCAGTCACCGGGGCAGACAGTGAGGGATGAGGGATGTGAGCTCAGTCACCGGGGCAGACAGGGAAGGATGAGGGATGTGAGCTCAGTCACCGGGGCAGACAGGGATGGATGAGGGATGTGAGCTCAGTCACCGGGGCAGACAGGGAAGGGATGAGGGATGTGAGCTCAGTCACCGGGGCAGACAGGGAGGGATGAGGGATGTGAGCTCAGTCACCGGGGCAGACAGGGAGGGATGAGGGATGTGAGCTCAGTCACCGGGGCAGACAGGGAAGGGATGAGGGATGTGAGCTCAGTCACCGGGGCAGACAGGGAGGGATGAGGGATGTGAGCTCAGTCACCGGGGCAGACAGGGAAGGGATGAGGGATGTGAGCTCAGTCACCGGGGCAGACAGGGAAGGATGAGGGATGTGAGCTCAGTCACCGGGGCAGACAGGGAAGGATGAGGGATGTGAGCTCAGTCACCGGGGCAGACAGGGAAGGATGAGGGATGTGAGCTCAGTCACCGGGGCAGACAGGGATGGATGAGGGATGTGAGCTCAGTCACCGGGGCAGACAGGGAAGGATGAGGGATGTGAGCTCAGTCACCGGAGCAGACAGTGAAGGATGAGGGATGTGAGCTCAGTCACCGGAGCAGACAGGGAAGGATGAGGGATGTGAGCTCAGTCACCGGGGCAGACAGGGAAGGATGAGGGATGTGAGCTCAGTCACCGGGGCAGACAGTGAAGGATGAGGGATGTGAGCTCAGTCACCGGAGCAGACAGTGAAGGATGAGGGATGTGAGCCCAGTCACCGGGGCAGACAGGGAAGGATGAGGGATGTGAGCTCAGTCACCGGGGCAGACAGGGAAGGGTGAGGGATGTGAGCTCAGTCACCCGGGGCAGACAGGGAGGGATGAGGGATGTGAGCTCAGTCACCGGGGCAGACAGGGAAGGGATGAGGGATGTGAGCTCAGTCACCGGGGCAGACAGGGAGGGATGAGGGATGTGAGCTCAGTCACCGGGGCAGACAGGGAGGGATGAGGGATGTGAGCTCAGTCACCGGGGCAGACAGGGAGGGATGAGGGATGTGAGCTCAGTCACCGGGGCAGACAGTGAAGGATGAGGGATGTGAGCTCAGTCACCGGGGCAGACAGTGAAGGATGAGGGATGTGAGCTCAGTCACCGGGGCAGACAGTGAAGGATGAGGGATGTGAGCTCAGTCACCGGGGCAGACAGTGAAGGATGAGGGATGTGAGCTCAGTCACCGGGGCAGACAGTGAAGGGTGAGGGATGTGAGCTCAGTCACCGGGGCAGACAGGGAAGGGTGAGGGATGTGAGCTCAGTCACCGGGGCAGACAGTGAAGGATGAGGGATGTGAGCTCAGTCACCGGGGCAGACAGTGAAGGATGAGGGATGTGAGCTCAGTCACCGGGGCAGACAGGGAGGGATGAGGGATGTGAGCTCAGTCACCGGGGCAGACAGGGAAGGATGAGGGATGTGAGCTCAGTCACCGGGGCAGACAGGGAAGGATGAGGGATGTGAGCTCAGTCACCGGGGCAGACAGGGAAGGATGAGGGATGTGAGCCCAGTCACCGGGGCAGACAGTGAAGGATGAGGGATGTGAGCTCAGTCACCGGGGCAGACAGGGAGGGATGAGGGATGTGAGCTCAGTCACCGGGGCAGACAGGGAAGGATGAGGGATGTGAGCCCAGTCACCGGGGCAGACAGGGATGGATGAGGGATGTGAGCTCAGTCACCGGGGCAGACAGGGAAGGATGAGGGATGTGAGCTCAGTCACCGGGGCAGACAGTGAAGGATGAGGGATGTGAGCTCAGTCACCGGGGCAGACAGTGAAGGATGAGGGATGTGAGCTCAGTCACCGGGGCAGACAGGGAAGGGTGAGGGATGTGAGCTCAGTCACCGGGGCAGACAGTGAAGGATGAAGGATGTGAGCTCAGTCACCGGGGCAGACAGGGAAGGATGAGGGATGTGAGCCCAGTCACCGGGGCAGACAGGGAAGGATGAGGGATGTGAGCTCAGTCACCGGGGCAGACAGGGAAGGATGAGGGATGTGAGCTCAGTCACCGGGGCAGACAGTGAAGGATGAGGGATGTGAGCTCAGTCACCGGGGCAGACAGTGAAGGATGAGGGATGTGAGCTCAGTCACCGGGGCAGACAGGGAAGGATGAGGGATGTGAGCTCAGTCACCGGGGCAGACAGGGAAGGATGAGGGATGTGAGCTCAGTCACCGGGGCAGACAGGGAAGGATGAGGGATGTGAGCTCAGTCACCGGGGCAGACAGTGAAGGATGAGGGATGTGAGCTCAGTCACCGGGGAAGACAGTGAAGGATGAGGGATGTGAGCTCAGTCACCGGGGCAGACAGGGAAGGATGAGGGATGTGAGCTCAGTCACCGGGGAAGACAGTGAAGGATGAAGGATGTGAGCTCAGTCACCGGGGCAGACAGTGAAGGGTGAGGGATGTGAGCTCAGTCACCGGGGCAGACAGTGAAGGATGAAGGATGTGAGCTCAGTCACCGGGGCAGACAGTGAAGGGTGAGGGATGTGAGCTCAGTCACCGGGGCAGACAGTGAAGGATGAGGGATGTGAGCTCAGTCACCGGGGCAGACAGTGAAGGATGAGGGATGTGAGCTCAGTCACCGGGGCAGACAGTGAAGGATGAGGGATGTGAGCTCAGTCACCGGGGCAGACAGGGAGGGATGAGGGATGTGAGCTCAGTCACCGGGGCAGACAGGGAAGGGATGAGGGATGTGAGCTCAGTCACCGGGGCAGACAGGGAGGGATGAGGGATGTGAGCTCAGTCACCGGGGCAGACAGGGATGGATGAGGGATGTGAGCTCAGTCACCGGGGCAGACAGGGAAGGATGAGGGATGTGAGCTCAGTCACCGGGGCAGACAGGGAGGGATGAGGGATGTGAGCTCAGTCACCGGAGCAGACAGGGAAGGATGAGGGATGTGAGCTCAGTCACCGGGGCAGACAGGGAAGGATGAGGGATGTGAGCTCAGTCACCGGGGCAGACAGGGAAGGGATGAGGGATGTGAGCTCAGTCACCGGGGCAGACAGGGAAGGATGAGGGATGTGAGCTCAGTCACCGGGGCAGACAGGGAAGGGTGAGGGATGTGAGCTCAGTCACCGGGGCAGACAGTGAAGGATGAGGGATGTGAGCTCAGTCACCGGGGCAGACAGTGAAGGATGAGGGATGTGAGCTCAGTCACCGGGGCAGACAGTGAAGGATGAGGGATGTGAGCTCAGTCACCGGGGCAGACAGGGAAGGATGAGGGATGTGAGCCCAGTCACCGGGGCAGACAGGGAAGGATGAGGGATGTGAGCTCAGTCACCGGGGCAGACAGGGAAGGGATGAGGGATGTGAGCTCAGTCACCGGGGCAGACAGTGAAGGATGAGGGATGTGAGCTCAGTCACCGGGGCAGACAGGGAGGGATGAGGGATGTGAGCTCAGTCACCGGGGCAGACAGGGAAGGGATGAGGGATGTGAGCTCAGTCACCGGGGCAGACAGTGAAGGATGAGGGATGTGAGCTCAGTCACCGGGGCAGACAGGGAAGGATGAGGGATGTGAGCTCAGTCACCGGGGCAGACAGGGAAGGATGAGGGATGTGAGCTCAGTCACCGGGGCAGACAGTGAAGGATGAGGGATGTGAGCTCAGTCACCGGGGCAGACAGTGAAGGATGAGGGATGTGAGCTCAGTCACCGGGGCAGACAGGGAAGGATGAGGGATGTGAGCTCAGTCACCGGGGCAGACAGGGAGGGATGAGGGATGTGAGCTCAGTCACCGGGGCAGACAGTGAAGGATGAGGGATGTGAGCTCAGTCACCGGGGCAGACAGTGAAGGATGAGGGATGTGAGCTCAGTCACCGGGGCAGACAGGGATGGATGAGGGATGTGAGCTCAGTCACCGGGGCAGACAGGGATGGATGAGGGATGTGAGCTCAGTCACCGGGGCAGACAGGGAAGGATGAGGGATGTGAGCCCAGTCACCGGGGCAGACAGGGAAGGATGAGGGATGTGAGCTCAGTCACCGGGGCAGACAGGGAAGGGATGAGGGATGTGAGCTCAGTCACCGGGGCAGACAGGGAAGGGTGAGGGATGTGAGCTCAGTCACCGGGGCAGACAGTGAAGGATGAGGGATGTGAGCTCAGTCACCGGGGCAGACAGTGAAGGATGAGGGATGTGAGCTCAGTCACCGGGGCAGACAGTGAAGGATGAGGGATGTGAGCTCAGTCACCGGGGCAGACAGTGAAGGATGAGGGATGTGAGCTCAGTCACCGGGGCAGACAGGGAGGGATGAGGGATGTGAGCTCAGTCACCGGGGCAGACAGTGAAGGATGAGGGATGTGAGCTCAGTCACCGGGGCAGACAGGGATGGATGAGGGATGTGAGCCCAGTCACCGGGGCAGACAGGGAAGGGTGAGGGATGTGAGCTCAGTCACCGGGGCAGACAGGGAAGGGATGAGGGATGTGAGCTCAGTCACCGGAGCAGACAGGGAGGGATGAGGGATGTGAGCTCAGTCACCGGAGCAGACAGTGAAGGATGAGGGATGTGAGCTCAGTCACCGGGGCAGACAGGGAAGGATGAGGGATGTGAGCTCAGTCACCGGAGCAGACAGGGAAGGATGAGGGATGTGAGCTCAGTCACCGGGGCAGACAGGGAAGGATGAGGGATGTGAGCTCAGTCACCGGGGCAGACAGGGAAGGATGAGGGATGTGAGCTCAGTCACCGGGGCAGACAGTGAAGGATGAGGGATGTGAGCTCAGTCACCGGGGCAGACAGGGAGGGATGAGGGATGTGAGCTCAGTCACCGGGGCAGACAGGGATGGATGAGGGATGTGAGCTCAGTCACCGGGGCAGACAGGGAAGGGATGAGGGATGTGAGCTCAGTCACCGGGGCAGACAGGGAAGGATGAGGGATGTGAGCTCAGTCACCGGGGCAGACAGGGAGGGATGAGGGATGTGAGCTCAGTCACCGGGGCAGACAGGGAGGGATGAGGGATGTGAGCTCAGTCACCGGGGCAGACAGGGATGGATGAGGGATGTGAGCTCAGTCACCGGGGCAGACAGGGAAGGGATGAGGGATGTGAGCTCAGTCACCGGGGCAGACAGGGAAGGATGAGGGATGTGAGCTCAGTCACCGGGGCAGACAGGGAAGGGATGAGGGATGTGAGCTCAGTCACCGGGGCAGACAGGGATGGATGAGGGATGTGAGCTCAGTCACCGGGGCAGACAGGGAATACCCGGATGAGGGATGTGAGCCCAGTCACCGGGGCAGACAGGGAAGGGATGAGGGATGTGAGCTCAGTCACCGGGGCAGACAGGGAGGGATGAGGGATGTGAGCTCAGTCACCGGGGCAGACAGGGAAGGGAGAGGGATGTGAGCTCAGTCACCGGGGCAGACAGTGAAGGATGAGGGATGTGAGCTCAGTCACGGGGCAGACAGGGAACGAGGGATGTGAGCTCAGTCACCGGGGCAGACAGGGAGGGATGAGGGATGTGAGCTCAGTCACCGGGGCAGACAGGGAAGGGATGAGGGATGTGAGCTCAGTCACCGGGGCAGACAGGGAAGGATGAGGGATGTGAGCTCAGTCACCGGGGCAGACAGGGAAGGATGAGGGATGTGAGCTCAGTCACCGGGGCAGACAGGGAAGGATGAGGGATGTGAGCTCAGTCACCGGGGCAGACAGGGATGGATGAGGGATGTGAGCTCAGTCACCGGGGCAGACAGGGAAGGATGAGGGATGTGAGCTCAGTCACCGGGGCAGACAGGGAAGGATGAGGGATGTGAGCTCAGTCACCGGGGCAGACAGGGAAGGGTGAGGGATGTGAGCTCAGTCACCGGGGCAGACAGGGAGGGATGAGGGATGTGAGCTCAGTCACCGGGGCAGACAGGGAAGGATGAGGGATGTGAGCTCAGTCACCGGGGCAGACAGGGAAGGGATGAGGGATGTGAGCTCAGTCACCGGGGCAGACAGGGAGGGATGAGGGATGTGAGCTCAGTCACCGGGGCAGACAGGGAGGGATGAGGGATGTGAGCCCAGTCACCGGGGCAGACAGGGAAGGATGAGGGATGTGAGCTCAGTCACCGGGGCAGACAGGGAGGGATGAGGGATGTGAGCCCAGTCACCGGGGCAGACAGGGAAGGATGAGGGATGTGAGCTCAGTCACCGGGGCAGACAGGGAAGGATGAGGGATGTGAGCTCAGTCACCGGGGCAGACAGGGAAGGATGAGGGATGTGAGCTCAGTCACCGGGGCAGACAGTGAAGGATGAGGGATGTGAGCTCAGTCACCGGGGCAGACAGGGAAGGATGAGGGATGTGAGCTCAGTCACCGGGGCAGACAGGGAGGGATGAGGGATGTGAGCCCAGTCACCGGGGCAGACAGTGAAGGGTGAGGGATGTGAGCTCAGTCACCGGGGCAGACAGGGAGGGATGAGGGATGTGAGCTCAGTCACCGGGGCAGACAGGGAAGGATGAGGGATGTGAGCCCAGTCACCGGGGCAGACAGGGAGGGATGAGGGATGTGAGCTCAGTCACCGGGGCAGACAGGGAAGGATGAGGGATGTGAGCTCAGTCACCGGGGCAGACAGGGAAGGATGAGGGATGTGAGCTCAGTCACCGGGGCAGACAGGGAAGGATGAGGGATGTGAGCTCAGTCACCGGGGCAGACAGTGAAGGATGAGGGATGTGAGCTCAGTCACCGGGGCAGACAGGGAAGGGTGAGGGATGTGAGCTCAGTCACCGGGGCAGACAGGGATGGATGAGGGATGTGAGCTCAGTCACCGGGGCAGACAGGGAAGGGTGAGGGATGTGAGCTCAGTCACCGGGGCAGACAGGGAAGGATGAGGGATGTGAGCTCAGTCACCGGGGCAGACAGGGAAGGGATGAGGGATGTGAGCTCAGTCACCGGAGCAGACAGGGAGGGATGAGGGATGTGAGCTCAGTCACCGGGGCAGACAGGGAAGGATGAGGGATGAGAGCTCAGTCACCGGAGCAGACAGGGAAGGATGAGGGATGTGAGCTCAGTCACCGGGGCAGACAGTGAAGGATGAGGGATGTGAGCTCAGTCACCGGGGCAGACAGGGATGGATGAGGGATGTGAGCTCAGTCACCGGGGCAGACAGGGAAGGGTGAGGGATGTGAGCTCAGTCACCGGAGCAGACAGGGAAGGGTGAGGGATGTGAGCTCAGTCACCGGGGCAGACAGGGATGGATGAGGGATGTGAGCTCAGTCACCGGGGCAGACAGGGAAGGGTGAGGGATGTGAGCTCAGTCACCGGGGCAGACAGGGAAGGATGAGGGATGTGAGCTCAGTCACCGGGGCAGACAGGGAAGGGATGAGGGATGTGAGCTCAGTCACCGGAGCAGACAGGGAGGGATGAGGGATGTGAGCTCAGTCACCGGGGCAGACAGGGAAGGATGAGGGATGAGAGCTCAGTCACCGGAGCAGACAGGGAAGGATGAGGGATGTGAGCTCAGTCACCGGGGCAGACAGTGAAGGATGAGGGATGTGAGCTCAGTCACCGGGGCAGACAGGGATGGATGAGGGATGTGAGCTCAGTCACCGGGGCAGACAGGGAAGGGTGAGGGATGTGAGCTCAGTCACCGGGGCAGACAGGGAAGGATGAGGGATGTGAGCTCAGTCACCGGGGCAGACAGGGAGGGATGAGGGATGTGAGCTCAGTCACCGGGGCAGACAGGGAGGGATGAGGGATGTGAGCTCAGTCACCGGGGCAGACAGGGATGGATGAGGGATGTGAGCTCAGTCACCGGGGCAGACAGGGAGGGATGAGGGATGTGAGCTCAGTCACCGGGGCAGACAGGGAAGGATGAGGGATGTGAGCTCAGTCACCGGGGCAGACAGGGAAGGATGAGGGATGTGAGCTCAGTCACCGGAGCAGACAGGGAAGGATGAGGGATGTGAGCTCAGTCACCGGGGCAGACAGTGAAGGATGAGGGATGTGAGCTCAGTCACCGGGGCAGACAGGGAAGGATGAGGGATGTGAGCTCAGTCACCGGGGCAGACAGGGATGGATGAGGGATGTGAGCCCAGTCACCGGGGCAGACAGGGAGGGATGAGGGATGTGAGCTCAGTCACCGGGGCAGACAGGGAGGGATGAGGGATGTGAGCTCAGTCACCGGGGCAGACAGGGAAGGGATGAGGGATGTGAGCTCAGTCACCGGGGCAGACAGGGAAGGGATGAGGGATGTGAGCTCAGTCA
>JBBDGP010005910.1:0-30209 GCA_037952835.1 Lithobates septentrionalis | reverse complement strand
CGACGAGACACACACACACACACACACACACACACACAGAGAGGACGACACACACACACAGAGGAGGAGGACGACACACACAGAGGAGGAGGACGACACACACACAGAGAGAGAGGACGACACACACACACAGAGAGAGGACGACACACACACACAGAGGAGGAGGACGACACACACACAGAGGAGGAGGACGACACACACACAACAGAGGAGGAGGACGACACACACACACAGAGGAGGAGGACGACACACACACACACAGAGGAGGAGGACGACACACACAGAGGAGGAGGACGACACACACACACACAGAGGAGGAGGACGACACACACACACACAGAGGACGACACCACACACACACACACACACACAGAGAGAGGACGACCACACACACACACACACACACACAGAGAGAGGACGACACACACACACAGAGGAGGAGGACGACACACACACACACACACACACACACACAGAGGAGGAGGACGACACACACACACAGAGGAGGAGGACGACACACACACACAGAGGAGGAGGACGACACACACAGAGGAGGAGGACGACACACACACACACACAGAGGACGACAACACACACACACACACACACAGAGAGGAGGACGACACACACACAGAGGAGGAGGACGACGACACACACACACACACAGAGGAGGAGGACGACACACACACACACACACAGAGAGGAGGAGACGACACACACACACAGAGGAGGAGGACGACACACACAGAGGAGGAGGACGACACACACACACAGAGGAGGAGGACGACACACACACAGAGAGAGAGGACGACACACACACAGAGAGAGAGGACGACACACACACACAGAGGAGGAGGACGACACACACAGAGGAGGAGGACGACACACACACACAGAGGAGGAGGACGACACACACACACAGAGGAGGAGGACGACACACACACAGAGAGAGAGGACGACACACACACACAGAGGAGGAGGACGACACACACAGAGGAGGAGGACGACACACACACACAGAGGAGGAGGACGACACACACACACACAGAGGAGGAGGACGACACACACACACAGAGAGAGGACGACACACACACACAGAGAGAGGACGACACACACACACAGAGAGAGGACGACACACACACACAGAGAGAGGACGACACACACACACAGAGGAGGAGGAGGACACACACACACAGAGGAGAGGAGGACGACACACACACACACAGAGGAGGAGGACGACACACACACACACACAGAGGATGAGGACGACACACACACACAGAGAGAGGACGACACACACACACAGAGAGAGGACGACACACACACACAGAGGAGGAGGACGACACACACACACAGAGGAGGAGGACGACACACACACACACAGAGGAGGAGGACGACACACACAGAGGAGGAGGACGACACACACACACACAGAGGAGGAGGACGACACACACACACACAGAGGACGACACCACACACACACACACAACACACACACACACACAGAGAGAGGACGACCACACACACACACACACACACACAGAGAGAGGACGACACACACACACACAGAGGAGGAGGACGACACACACACACACAGAGGAGGAGGACGACACACACACACAGAGGAGGAGGACGACACACACACACAGAGGAGGAGGACGACACACACACACAGAGGAGGAGGACGACACACACACACAGAGGAGGAGGACGACACACACAGAGGAGGAGGACGACACACACAGAGGAGGAGGACGACACACACACACACACAGAGGACGACACACACACACACACACACACACAGAGAGAGGACGACGACCACACACACAGAGGAGGAGGACGACGACACACACACACACACAGAGGAGGAGGACGACACACACACACACACAGAGGAGGAGGACGACACACACACACAGAGGAGGAGGACGACACACACAGAGGAGGAGGACGACACACACACACAGAGGAGGAGGACGACACACACACAAGAGGAAAAGACGCCAACACACAGAGAGAGAGGACGACACACACACACAGAGGAGGAGGACGACACACACAGAGGAGGAGGACGACACACACACACAGAGGAGGAGGACGACACACACACAGAGAGAGAGGACGACACACACACACAGAGGAGGAGGACGACACACACAGAGGAGGAGGACGACACACACACACACAGAGGAGGAGGACGACACACACACACAGAGGAGGAGGACGACACACACACACAGAGAGAGGACGACACACACACACAGAGAGAGGACGACACACACACACAGAGAGAGGACGACACACACACACAGAGAGAGGACGACACACACACACAGAGGAGGAGGAGGACGACACACACACACAGAGGAGGAGGAGGACGACACACACACACAGAGGAGGAGGACGACACACACACACACACAGAGGAGGAGGACGACACACACACACAGAGAGAGGACGACACACACACACAGAGAGAGGACGACACACACACACAGAGAGAGGACGACACACACACACAGAGAGAGGACGACACACACACAGAGAGAGAGGACGACACACACACACAGAGGAGGGGGACGACACACACACACACACACAGAGAGAGGACGACACACACACAGAGAGAGAGAGAGAGGACGACACACACACACACAGAGGAGGAGGACGACACACACACACACACAGAGAGAGGACGACACACACACACAGAGAGAGGACGACACACACACACAGAGAGAGGACGACACACACACACAGAGGAGGAGGACGACACACACAGAGGAGGAGGACGACACACACAGAGGAGGAGGACGACACACACACACAGAGGAGGAGGACGACACACACACACACAGAGGACGACACCACACACACACACACAGAGAGAGGACGACGACCACACACACACACACAGAGAGAGGACGACACACACACACAGACACAGAGAGAGAGAGAGAGAGGACGACACACACACACACAGAGGACGACGACACACACACACAGAGGACGACGACCACACACACACACAGAGGAGGAGGAGGACGACACACACACACAGAGGACGAGGAGGACGACACACACACACAGAGGACGAGGACGACGACACACACACAGAGAGGACGACGACACACACACACAGAGGACGACGACACACACACACAGAGGACGACGACACACACACACAGAGGACGACGACCACACACACACACAGAGAGAGGACGACACACACACAGAGGACGACGACCACAGACACACACACACAGAGAGAGAGAGGACGATGACAACCCCACACACACACATAGGACGACCACATATACACAGAGGGAGAGGACGACGAGACACACACACACACACACACACACACACAGAGGACGACACCACACACACACAAACACACAGAGAGAGGACGACACCACACACACACACAAACACACAGAGGAGGAGGACGACACACACACACACAGAGGAGGAGGACGACACACACACAGAGGAGGAGGACGACACACACACACAGAGAGAGGACGACACACACACACAGAGGAGGAGGACGACACACACAGAGGAGGAGGACGACACACACACACAGAGGAGGAGGACGACACACACACACAGAGGAGGAGGACGACACACACACACACACACACACAGAGAGAGGACGACGACCACACACACAGAGGAGGAGGACGACACACACACACACACACACACACACACACACACACACACACAGGAGGAGGACGACCACACACACACAGAGGAGGAGGACGACACACACACAGAGAGAGAGGACGACACACACACACAGAGGAGGAGGACGACACACACACACAGAGGAGGAGGACGACACACACACACAGAGAGAGAGGACGACACACACACAGAGGAGGAGGACGACACACACACACAGAGGAGGAGGACGACACACACACACAGAGGAGGAGGACGACACACACACACAGAGGAGGAGGACGACACACACACAGAGAGAGAGGACGACACACACACACAGAGGAGGAGGACGACACACACAGAGGAGGAGGACGACACACACAGAGGAGGAGGAGGACGACACACACACACACAGAGGAGGAGGAGGACGACACACACACACACACACACACACACACAGAGGAGGAGGACGATCACACACACACACACACACAGAGGACGACGACACACACACACAGAGAGAGGACGACACACACACAGAGGACGACGACCACAGACACACACACACAGAGAGAGAGAGGACGATGACAACCCCACACACACACATAGGACGACCACATATACACAGAGGGAGAGGACGACGAGACACACACACACACACACACACACACACACACACACACACACACACACACACACAGAGGACGACACCACACACACACACACAAACACACAGAGAGAGGACGACACCACACACACACACACACAAACACACAGAGGAGGAGGACGACACACACACACAGAGGAGGAGGACGACACACACACACACAGAGGAGGAGGACGACACACACACAGAGGAGGAGGACGACACACACACACAGAGAGAGGACGAGGAGGACGACACACACACACACAGAGGACGACACCACACACACACACACACACACAGAGAGAGGACGACGACCACACACACAGAGGAGGAGGACGACACACACACACACACACACACACGAGGAGGACGACCACACACACACAGAGGAGGAGGACGACACACACACACAGAGGACGACGACACACACACACAGAGGACGACGACACACACACACAGAGGACGAGGACGACACACACACACAGAGGACGACGACACACACACACACAGAGGACGACGACACACACACACAGAGGACGACGACCACACACACACAGAGAGAGGACGACACACACACAGAGGACGACGACCACAGACACACACACACAGAGAGAGAGAGGACGATGACAACCCCACACACACACATAGGACGACCACATATACACAGAGGGAGAGGACGACGAGACACACACACACACACACACACACACACACAGAGGACGACACCACACACACACACAAACACACAGAGAGAGGACGACACCACACACACACACACAAACACACAGAGGAGGAGGACGACACACACACACAGAGGAGGAGGACGACACACACACAGAGGAGGAGGACGACACACACACACAGAGGAGGAGGACGACACACACACACACAGAGGACGACACCACACACACACACACACACACACAGAGAGAGGACGACGACCACACACACAGAGGAGGAGGACGACACACACACACACACACACACACACACACACACACACACACACACACACAGGAGGAGGACGACCACACACACACAGAGGAGGAGGACGACACACACACACACACACACAGGAGGAGGACGACCACACACACACAGGAGGAGGACGACCACACACACACAGAGGAGGAGGACGACACACACACACACACACACACACACACACACACACACACACAGGAGGAGGACGACCACACACACACAGGAGGAGGACGACCACACACACACAGAGGAGGAGGACGACACACACACACAGAGGAGGAGGACGACACACACACACAGAGGAGGAGGACGACACACACACACACACACAGAGAGAGGACGACACACACACACAGAGGAGGAGGACGACACACACACACAGAGGAGGAGGACGACACACACACACACAGAGAGAGGACGACACACACACACACAGAGGAGGAGGACGACACACACACACAGAGGAGGAGGACGACACACACACACAGAGGAGGAGGACGACACACACACACACACACAGAGAGAGGACGACACACACACACAGAGGAGGAGGACGACACACACACACAGAGGAGGAGGACGACACACACACACACAGAGAGAGGACGACACACACACAGAGAGAGAGGACGACACACACACACAGAGGAGGAGGACGACACACACACAGAGGAGGAGGACGACACACACACACACACACACACACACACACACAGAGAGAGGACGACACACACACACAGACACACAGAGAGAGAGAGAGGACGACACACACACACAGACACACAGAGAGAGAGAGAGGACGACACACACACACACACAGAGGAGGAGGACGACACACACACACAGAGGACGACGACACACACACACAGAGGACGACGACACACACACACAGAGGACGACGACCACACACACACACACACACACACACACACACACACACAGAGGAGGAGGACGACACACACACACACAGAGGACGACGACACACACACACACAGAGGACGAGGACGACACACACACACACAGAGGACGACGACACACACACACAGAGGACGACGACCACAGACACACACACACACACACAGAGAGAGAGAGGACGACGACAACCCCACACACACACATAGGACGACCACATATACACAGAGGGAGAGGACGACGAGACACACACACACACACACACACACACACACACAGAGGACGACACCACACACAAACACACAGAGAGAGGACGACACCACACACACAGACACACACACACAGAGAGAGGACGACACCACACACACACACACACACACACACACAGGAGGAGGACGATCTCTCACACACACACACACACACACACACACACACACACACACAGAGGACGACGATCACACACACACACACACACACACAGGAGGACGACGATCTCACACACACACACACACACACAGAGGACGACGATCACACACACACACACACACACAGAGGATGACAATCTCACCCAGGAAGGCATTGGGAATGGTAATCTTCAGCCACATTCGGTCTCTGACTTCGAGGCCAGATTCTGGAGAAGCCATGGCCCTAACTACAGATGCCAGATCTGTGTGTATGGACAGACTGAAGAGGGACACTGGTGGCAGAGCGTGAGACACTAAAAAGAGAAGAGAGAGTGAGCACACACACCATGTAGGATAAAAGTAAAGCACTGACCATCCCGGACGAGCCCCCAATCTGTAACTCACACTCGGTCTCGGTCACGGAGGTGCTGGAAGTCATGCTGCTCATGGAAGCACTACCAGGATACACGGGGAACGAGCCGCTCATTGCTGCAGAGTGGGACACCCAGGCAGCCGGATCAATAGGCTGGATGGGCTCATCTACACAAACAGAAATCATCATTAATAGCAGAAGAGAAGTGTGAGACACAGCCCAATACTACAACTCATGACACCTACTGCGGGGAAGAGTGAAGTAACCTTGGGGTGAGGGATCCCAGCATTTCGCCACAGTCAGAATGATTGGCCTGGAAGAGAGAAAAGAGGAGGAATGACATATTGGGCACCATGAAGTCCTATGATGAGGACCTGAGGGGTACCACGGAAAGGTCCACTTTTCACCTTGCAGCCTCCCGGTCTGCACCAACTTACCCCGGTTTATGGACGATGTCTCTGAGGACCCGAACGGCATCATCGTTGCTCATATTCTCAAAGTTTATATCATTGACCTGCAAGACAACAAGCAGAATTTTCCTAGTAAAAGCACAGCAGTAAAAAAATCAATTGCTGGAGAGTGACAGTGATGAGGGGGCAGAGGTGACCCCCCCGGGCCCAAGTAGGCAGAGGTGACCCCCCCGGGCCCAAGTAGGCAGAGGTGACCCCCCCGGGCCCAGGGACAAGGAGGCAGAGGTGACCCCCCCCCCCCCCCCAAGGAGGCAGAGGTGACCCCCCCGGGCCCAGGGACAAGGAGGCAGAGGTGACCCCCCCCAAGGAGGCAGAGGTGACACCCCCCCCAAGGAGGCAGAGGTGACACCCCACCCCGGGCCCGGGGACAAGGAGGCAGAGGTGACCCCCCCCCCCCAAGGAGGCAGAGGTGACCCCCCCCGGGCCCAGGGACAAGGAGGCAGAGGTGACCCCCCCCAAGGAGGCAGAGGTGACACCCCCGCCAAGGAGGCAGAGGTGACACCCCACCCCGGGGACAAGGAGGCAGAGGTGACCGACCCCCCCCGGGCCAGGGACAAGGAGGCAGGGGTGACCCCCCCCCCCCGACCCCCCCAAGGAGGCAGAGGTGACCCGCCCCCCAAGGAAGCAGGTGACCCCCCCCCCAAGGAGGCAGAGGTGACCCGCCCCCCAAGGAGGCAGAGGTGACCCCCCCCGGGACAAGGAGGCAGGTGTGTCAAAGTGCGACAGCGCTGAAAGCTGAAAAATGGCTTGGGCAGGAAGGGGTGTTAGTGCCTGGTAGGCAAGTGGTTAAAGAAGCAAAATATCTTCAGCACCGTCTGTTATGGATGGGATATGGGGGAGGGGCGCACTGACCTGTAGTAACATGTCTCCAGGCTCTATCCTCCCGTCTGCAGCTACGGCTCCTCCCTTCATAATAGAACCGATGTAGATTCCTCCATCACCTCGCTCATTACTCTGACCAACAATAGAGATCCCCAGAAAGTTGTACTTCTCTGCAAAGAGTCAAATAAATCATGAGAGAGAGAAGGAGGGGGAGAGAAAAAGAAAGAAAATCACTGCCGTCACACTGTAGTGCGCCCCCTGGTGATCACTTTTAGGAACACATTGGAAAGCAGCTTTCTCCAGAGGAGAGAGAGAGACACACAGAGAGCGAGCAAGAGAGCGAGCCAGAGAGCGAGCGAGCCAGAGAGCGAGCGAGACAGAGAGCGAGCGAGCCAGAGAGCGAGCGAGCCAGAGAGCGAGCGAGACAGAGAGCGAGCGAGACAGAGAGCGAGCGAGCCAGAGAGCGAGCGAGCCAGAGAGCGAGCGAGACAGAGAGCGAGCGAGACAGAGAGCGAGCGAGACAGAGAGCGAGCGAGACAGAGAGACAGAGAGAGCGAGAGAAAGAGGAAGCGAGAGAGCGAGAGAAAGAGAAAGAGAGAAAGAAAGAGAAAGAGAGAAAGAAAGAGAAAGAGAGAAAGAAAGAGAAAGAGAGAAAGAAAGAGAAAGCGAGAGAAAGAGAAAGCGAGAGAAAGAGAAAGCGAGAGAAAGAGAGAGAAAGCGAGAGAAAGAGAGAGAAAGCGAGAGAAAGAGAGAGAAAGCGAGAGAAAGAGAGAGAAAGCGAGAGAAAGAGAGAGAGCGAGAGAAAGAGAAAGCGAGAGAAAGAGAAAGCGAGAGAAAGAGAAAGCGAGAGAAAGAGAAAGCGAGAGAAAGAGAGAGAAAGCGAGAGAAAGAGAGAGAAAGCGAGAGAAAGCGAGAGAAAGAGAGAGAAAGCGAGAGAAAGAGAGAGAAAGCGAGAGAAAGAGAGAGAAAGCGAGAGAAAGAGAGAGAAAGCGAGAGAAAGAGAGAGAAAGCGAGAGAAAGAGAGAGAAAGCGAGAGAAAGAGAAAGCGAGAGAAAGAGAAAGCGAGAGAAAGCGAGAGAGCGAGAGAAAGAGAAAGCGAGAGAAAGAGAAAGAGAGAGAAAGAGAAAGCGAAAGAGAGAGAAAGAGAAAGAGAGAGAAAGCGAGAGAAAGAGAAAGCGAGAGAAAGCGAGAGAAAGCGAGAGAAAGAGAAAGCGAGAGAAAGCGAAAGAGAGAGAAAGAGAAAGCGAAAGAGAGAGAAAGAGAAAGAGAAAGAGAGAGAAAGAGAAAGCGAGAGAAAGAGAAAGAGAAAGCGAGAGAAAGAGAAAGCGAGAGAAAGAGAAAGAGAAAGCGAGAGAAAGAGAAAGAGAGAGAAAGCGAGAGAGAGAGAAAGCGAGAGAAAGAGAAAGCGAGAGAGAGAGAAAGCGAGAGAAAGCGAGAGAAAGAGAAAGCGAGAGAGAGAGAAAGCGAGAGAAAGCGAGAGAAAGCGAGAGAAAGAGAAAGCGAGAGAGCGAGAGAGAGAGAAAGAGAGAAAGAGAGAGAAAGAGAGAAAGAGAGAGAAAGAGAGAAAGAGAGAGAAAGAGAGAAAGAGAGAGAAAGAGAGAAAAAGAGAAAGCGAGAGAAAGAGAAAGCGAGAGAAAGAGAAAGCGAGAGAAAGAGAAAGAGAAAGAGAGAGAAAGAGAAAGAAAGAGAAAGAGAGAGAAAGAGAAAGAGAGAAAGAGAAAGAGAGAGAAAGAAAGCGAGAGAGCGAGAGAAAGAGAAAGAGAGAAAGCAAGAGAAAGAGAGACACAGAGCGCCAGAGACGCAGAGCGCCAGAGACGCAGAGCGCCAGAGACGCAGAGCGCCAGAGACGCAGAGAGCCAGAGACGCAGAGAGCCAGAGACGCAGAGAGCCAGAGACGCAGAGAGCCAGAGACGCAGAGAGCCAGAGACGCAGAGAGCCAGAGACGCAGAGAGCCAGAGACGCAGAGCGCCAGAGACGCAGAGCGCCAGAGACGCAGAGCGCCAGAGACGCAGAGCGCCAGAGACGCAGAGCGCCAGAGACGCAGAGCGCCAGAGACGCAGAGAGCCAGAGAGACACAGAGAGCCAGAGAGACACAGAGAGCCAGAGAGACACAGAGCGCCAGAGACACAGAGCGCCAGAGACACAGAGAGCCAGAGACACAGAGAGCCAGAGACACAGAGAGCCAGAGACACAGAGAGCCAGAGACACAGAGAGCCAGAGACACAGAGAGCCAGAGACACAGAGAGCCAGAGACACAGAGAGCCAGAGACACAGAGAGCCAGAGACACAGAGAGCCAGAGACACAGAGCGCCAGAGACACAGAGCGCCAGAGACACAGAGCGCCAGAGACACAGAGCGCCAGAGACACAGAGAGCCAGAGACACAGAGCGCCAGAGACACAGAGCGCCAGAGACACAGAGCGCCAGAGACACAGAGCGCCAGAGACACAGAGCGCCAGAGACACAGAGAGCCAGAGACACAGAGAGCCAGAGACACAGAGAGCCAGAGACACAGAGAGCCAGAGACACAGAGCGCCAGAGACACAGAGAGCCAGAGACACAGAGAGCCAGAGAGACGCAGAGCGCCAGAGAGACGCAGAGCGCCAGAGAGACGCAGAGCGCCAGAGACGCAGAGAGACAGAGACGCAGAGAGCCAGAGACGCAGAGAGAGCCAGAGACGCAGAGAGCCAGAGACGCAGAGAGACAGAGACGCAGAGAGCCAGAGACACAGAGAGCCAGAGACACAGAGCGCCAGAGAGACGCAGAGCGCCAGAGAGACGCAGAGCGCCAGAGAGACGCAGAGCGCCAGAGAGACGCAGAGCGCCAGAGAGACGCAGAGCGCCAGAGAGACGCAGAGCGCCAGAGACGCAGAGAGACAGAGACGCAGAGAGCCAGAGACGCAGAGAGAGCCAGAGACGCAGAGAGCCAGACTCACCCATGTTTAGTGTCACTGTAATGATATTTAGGGACATGGTGGAGTCCGTCACACTGCTGAACGATGACGTCTGAAAAAAACAACAACACACACTCACATGTCTGCACACCATCCCCCGCCCCCCTCAGATGATAGACTGATCCTCCCCCTTTGTCACCCTGTACCTGGTGGTATTTGGGGTACTTACCCTCTCTAGGCGGGGTGGTCTCTGCTTACGGCGGCGGCGGTGACGTTTCAGTAAGCGGGATGCACTGCTTTGTTCTGTGGAGCTGCTGAACCTGTCCATGTGATGGAGAAATGTCAGGAATACTGGAGGCTGGTCAGTGTGGTGTAGAGATGGAGATAGAAAAGGGGAGAGTTGTGTGTACAATGAAAGGATGGAGACGGATCAGTACGGGGGTCTGTAGACAGTACGGGGGGGTCTGGCAATGAAGAGAACACATACCCTACACATGCATATTAGTGGCTCCAGAGACAGCAGAGCTGTGGGAGGAAAGAAAGCAGAGAAGAGTGAAGGGAAGACAGGTCATCTAACATACAACTAATTAGTATTACAGACTCCGCCTACTAGAGTCATGTGACACGGTCACCTGGATAGGACAGGTGAGTGGGCGGAGACAGTACCTGCTCATGGTGTCATCTTCCTCGGAGTCACAGATACTGGTCTCTATCTCACTGGTGAGGAGGGTGGAGGAAGACTCATAACCAGACAGGTGACGATCGCTCCTCCCATTCAGAGCACGGCCTGCGAGAAAGAGGAGGAGCCTAGATTTATAGGGTGGAACTGAGGCATGATGGGAAATAAAGAAAAGCATGTATCTACAGATCACACCCCCACAGTGGGGGGGGGGGGGGGGATAATGGTGGTATCCCCTGCACGTTTGCCCCCTTACATAGAAATGAAGGGTCTATAATTTTTATCATAGGTGTATTTTATATGATAGAGACAGAATATCAACCAAAAATCCAGAAAGATCACACAATACAAATGTTATAAATGGAGTTGCAGTTCAGTGAGTAAAAATAGGATTTTTATAACGGCTTACCTGTAAAATCCTTTTCTTGGAGTACATCACAGGACACAGAGCCATAGTAATTACTGTCTGGGTTATATAGGCCACCTTCAGGTGATGGACACTGGTACACCCTAGACAGGAAGTTTAGCTCCCTATATAACCCCTCCCCCTACCGGGAATATCTCAGTTTTGTAGCAAAGCAATACACGTGTAACCAGAAAGAAGGGCGGGACCTCTGTGTCCCGTGATGTACTCCAAGAAAAGGATTTTACAGGTAAGCCGTTATAAAAATCCTATTTTCTTTATCGTACATCACGGGACACAGAGCAGCCATAGTAATTACTGTATGGGATGTCCCAGAGCAATTCTGAGGGGAAGGAGACAAACAAAAGTAGGGTGCAATCAGACCTGAGTACCTGTACTGCTGAATCTGGTGAATGTATGGACTGAAGACCAAGTTGAGGCCTTGCAGATTTGAGCCATGAAGGGTTGGTGATGCACTGCCCACCAAGCACTAACAGCCCTGGTGGAGTGCGCTTTGATTTGAAACCGTGGAACTTTCCTCTTCAAACCATAAGCTTGAATAATTACTTGCCGAATCCACTTAGCAATAGTCCTTTTCTAGGACCTTCAGGCAACACAAACAAAAACATGTGTTTTGCGAATCTGAGCAATCGCCTTTAAAGATTTTGACCGCTCTCACTACATCGAGAGAATGAAATGACTTTTCCTCCATAGAACAGGGTTCTGGGAAAAATGAAGGCAGAACAATATCCTGGTTTAGATGAAAACCTGAAACCACCTTCGGCAAAAAACTAGGATAAGGACGCAATACTACTCTATCCTTGTGAATAATTAAATATGGCTCTTTACAAGAAAGAGCAGCCAGCTCCGATACCCTTCTTGCAGAAGAAATGGCTACCAGAAAAACTACCTTCGTATCGGCTCAAAAGGATCAAAGGAATATGTCGTATTGGCTCAAAAGGCTGCTTCTGTAATGCCGACAGAACTAAATTCAAGTCTCAAGGGTTCAGTGGCGACCTAACCGGTGGGTTAAACCGTGTTACCCCCTGAATAAAGCTAGGTCACCAAAGAACGCAAAGCCAGTGGTCATTGAAACAATACTGATAAGGCCGAGACCTGGCCTTTGATAGTACTCAAGGCCAGCTTTCTACCTATGACACACTTTCTGGGATGCCAACCCCTGGATTCACACCAGGAAACATTTGCCCTCCGGACTCTATAGGACTCTGGAAGCTGGCTTCCTTGCATTAATCAAGGTAGATAACCTCAGAATGTGGGTCTCGCGTTTGTAAGGTAGGATGGAACACTGGTCCCTGCGATAGCAGGTCTGGATGTGGTGGTAGGGTCCATGGGGCCCCTACCACCAGTTTTACGATTTCTGCATAACAAGATCTTCTGGGCCACAAGAACCACCGACTTCCTTTCCTGCTGGATCCTGCAAAGAAGTCGGGGTAGCAGCAGAATAGGAGGGAATGCATAAATCAGTGAGAACTGATCCCACGGGATCACCAACGCATCTGTTCTGTATGCAAGTGGATCCCTTGTTCTTGACACACCTGGACGCAAACAGATCTACATCAGGGATCCCCCATCTTTGGCATATAGCCAGGAAGATGGTCGGGGTGAAGAGACCATTCCCCCGGAAACAACTGCTGGCGACTTAAGTAGTCCGCCTGCCAATTCTCTACCCCTGGAATGAAGATTGTCAATATGCACAGCACACGCTTTTCTGCCCAGGTTAGGATATGGTTTACCTCAGGACAGGACAATTCCGCAACCTGAATGTCCAGGCCTTTAGGGCTAGGTACACTGCCCGAATCTCTAGAATGTTGATGGGCAAGGTCCTTTTCGGTTCTGGACCATTTCCCTTGGACAGTCGCCTCTTCCAGGACTGCTCCCCAACCCGAAAAGGCTGGCATCTGTTGTTACCACCTTCTGTTGTTACCACCTTCCAGGTAACTGTTAAGGAGGATTTCCCCTTCCGCAGATTCTCGGGTATCAACCACCGACAGAGGCTCTGGCGCACTTTTGGCAACAAACGCATTGGAAAATCCAGCGCTTGGAGGCAGACAGGATACTGTTTTGCAGCAGTCTCGAATGAAACTGAGCATAGGGAACCGCTTCGAATGAAGCCAACATCATACCCAAGAACCTATTTAGTTGGGGAGGGTGAAAATGTGGAGGCAACTACCCCCACATTTTCACCCTCCCCATCTATATATGTCAATTTGGACGATGGTACTCCTTTATTGCCATCAACATAATATTATGTGAGGTTATACTCTACGTCTAAATAATTTCCCAACAACCTCATGCAAAGGGGAATAGGCCCTTCTTTGCCCTGACTACCTGAACCAGCTCCTTTATGGCGCTGATCTTTGCCTGGGGTAAAAACACCCTCTTCTGGGCTATATCTATAACCAGACCCAAGTACTCTAGTCTTCTTACTGGCTTTAAAGAAGATTTCTCTAGGTTGAGGACCCAACCTAGGTATTCCAGGTAGCTGACTGTGGTGCCCATGCTTTGGTCTAAGCGGGCTACCGACCGGTCTATCAAGAGCAGGTCATCTAGGTATGCTATAATTGTTATAGCTTGAGTCCTTAATCTGGCCAGAGGAAGGGCCAGAAGTTTCGTAAACACCCGAGGTGCAGTAGCTAGACCGAAAGGCAGAGATACAAACTGAAAATTAAGTTTTTCCACTTCGAAACGCAGATATTTCTGATGAGCGGGGAAAACAGGCACATGTAGGTATGCATCCTCGATGTCCATTGATGCCAGAAGTTCTCCTCTTTGTATGATGGAGACTACTGATCGGATTGATTACATGCGAAAAGAGCAAATTTTCAGGAACCGGTTTAGATCTTTGAGATCTAGAATGGGTCTGACAACTCTATCTGGTTTTGGCACAGTGAAAAGGTTTAAAAAAAAAAAAAAACCCCAACCCCTGCTCTTCCATGGAGACCACCATGATCACATTTTGCGACAAGTCAGGCTAACATTTGAAGGAGAGACTCCTTTTTCTCTGGATATTTGGGGATGTTTGACCTGAGGAAACGAGAATTCTCAGAACTCTAGTTTGTAACCTAGAGCTGTTGTGGAGACCACCCATCTGTCTTGAAAAGCCTTCTGCAAGACCCTTGAGAACTGTAGCAGTCTTCCCCCCACTCGAGCGAGCGGGGACGCCCCTTCATAAAGAGTCTTTACCATTCTGTCTGGTAGGTTTCCTCCTCCAGGACTTCTTTTGTCCCTGAGGATTACCTCTTGAACCTGACGGTGGAGGCCGTCGCGACTGCCTGGAGGCCGATGTCCCCGGCACTGGAGAAAGAGCCCGTTTAAATGAGGGACTTTTACTCCTTTTAACTGGCAAAAGGGTACTTTTCCCACTTGATATCTTTTGGATATATTTGTCCAAACCATCCCCAAACAGTCTTTCACCGCGGAAAGGAAACCCAGCCAGGAGCTTTTTGCATGGCGCTTCGGCTGACCAATTTTTCAACCATAAGATTCTATGCATATGCACCAACCCAAGCATAAGGCGAGAGGTTTGAAGAATAGAATCTCTGATTGCATCAATTGCAAAACACAAAACACCTGGCAGCTTGGCTAAATCCTGGGCCTGCTGTTCAGGGAAAACCTTGAGCACCTGATTCAAGTGGTCTCTCAAAGATTGACACACCCCAATTGCCGCCATTGCAGGTTGAGCCACTGAACCTGCCAAAGTAAAAGATGTTTAACAGGAATTCCAACCTATTATTGGTTGGATCCCTAAGCATTTGAGCATTGTCGACAGGACAAGTCAAACTTTCATTTACAGAGGATATAGCGGTGTCAATTGCCGCTATACCCCACATCTTTGTCAATTTTTCCTCCATAGGATAAAGTGTTGAAAACTTTTTAGGAGGAAAAAAAATGCTTATCTGGGTGATCCCACTTAGAATATATAAGCTTTTCCAGCAATGAATGGACTGAAAAAGGTCCTTCCCCACTTGATCCCTCGGAAGGGGAGTCATCAATCTCTTCATGATCCCCTCATAGTCCAGGTGGGGGATGTCTAAAAGAAAAGCCCCCTTCCAACACCTTACCTGAGGCTTGGGGCTGGAGGAAGCGTGCAGCTTGTACTGACACAGAGCGAGACTGACCAGCATGGAACAGGTACGTGCTCTTAACAGCCCCTGGTGGCGACTTTAGGCATGACATTTTTCTTAAAGGAGAAAACCCATAAGAATTATGGGTTATCCAGCTGCAGGGTTCTGTGGTAAACCAGACAGAAACAATCTTCACCACTCATGGTGGGCTCCGTTTAAAATACCTTCAAGGACCGGGGCCCATTTTTATGGGGGGGGGGGGGGGTTCCACACCCTTGGACCCGTAAAGCACCCCGCCGGGAAATATGGCTGAAAAAAAAAACAAGTACTGGATCCTGGGGTCCAGCTCTCTAAAAAGAGAAGCGTTACAGGCAAAACCTTGTTTTTTCTGACACGAGGCCCGGGTACCATTCAGCCTAAAAAGACACTTTGAATGGATCCGGTTGCATAGCTTGCCCCAGCGAAGGAATATTCCAGTGGAGCTCAGCCTAGCACATTCTTTACTCGTGACCAACACAAAAGACATTGGTGAAAAAACTGAGGTACTCCGAGTAGGGGGAGGGGTTATATAGGGAGCGAAACTTCCTGTCTACAGTGTGTGCCAGTGTCCATCACCTTAAGGTGCCGTATAACCCAGACAGTTATTACTGTGGCTCTGGGTACCATGATGTACGATAAAGAAATAAGTATTTGATCCCCTACCAAACAACAATAATTCTACCCCCACAGACTGGCTACAGTAGGTGCTCATGTGGTACACAGATTAGTCCTGTCAATGTAAGAAGGTTCTCCTAACGACAACTCGTTATGTGTATAAAAGACACCTGTCCACAGAATCTCTTCCATCCAATCCTCACCATCATGGGGAAGACCAAAGATCTGTCAGAGGACGTCGGGGAGAAGATTGGAGACCTGCACAAGGCTGGAATGGGCTACAAGACCATCAGCAAGAAGATTGGTGAGAAGGAGACAACTGTTGGAGCGATTATTCACAAATGGAAGAAATACAAAATAACCATCAATCGTCCTCAGTCTGGAGCTCCATGCAAGATTTCTCCTCATGGGGTGAGGATGGTCATGAGAAAAGTGAAGGGTCAGCCCAGAACTACAAGAGAGGAGCTTGTGAAGGATCTCAAGACAGTTGGGACCTCAGTCACCACACAAACCATTGGTAAAACAATACACCACAATACACCCGCAAGAAGAGACACATGGACAGGCCCGTGTGAAGTCTGCCAATGAACATCTAAATGATTCAGAGAAAAAATTGGGAGAAAGTTCTGTGGTCAGATGAGACCAAAACTGAGCTTTTTGGCATTAACTCAACTGACCTTGTTGGGAGGAAGAAAAATGCTGAATTTGACCCCAAGAACACCATCCCTACAGTCACTCCCAGGGTTGAAAAAATGATGCTTTGGGGCCGTTTCTCTGATAAAGGTTCAGGCCGACTTTGCCGCATTGAGGTGCCAATTGATGGGCCATGTATAGTAAAATCTTGGATGAGAACCTCCTTCCCTCATCCAGAACACTGAAGATGGGTCATGGATGGGTCTTCCAGCATGACAATGACCCAAAACATACCGCCAAGGCAACAAAGGAGTGGCTCAAGAAGAACATTAAGGTCATGGAGTGGCCTAGCCAGTCTCCAGACCTTAATCCTATAGAAAGTTTATGGAGGGAGCTGAAACTTTGAGTTGGCAAGCGACAGCCAAGAAACCTTAAGGATTTAGAGAAGATCTGTAAAGAAGCGTGGACCAAAATCCCTCCTGAGATGTGTGCAAACCTGGTCACCAACTACAAGAAATGTATGACCTCTGTGCAAGGTGGTCTGACCTCAAGGTGTCTGACCTCTGTGCAAAAACAAGGGTTTCTCCACCAACTAAGTCATGTAATGTTCGGGGATCAAACATTTATTATGCTCACAGAAATGCAACTCCATTTATAACATCACCCCTACATGTAGTCCCTTTTAGGGAAAACTTAGATGTACTTTTCATACATTTCTCATAGGACACCATGCACACTATGTTCACATAAACCACATTGGATCATGCTGTGGCCATCCAGTCTTCCTTTGGCTGTTCTCCCCAGGGGGGGACATGATACAGAGATCCCCACAATTTTCTGTGCAGACACCGGGACCAGCCCTGGGGCAGAGCTGTAAGTCATCTACCTGCCCCCATTCTGTTGGGAAACAACTTCTTCCCTTCCCTAGAGGGCATTACTAACAACCAATATTTATTTATCTTTCTAGTATACTGTATTATCAGCTCCATCAACTAACCCCCCCCCCCCCCCCCCCCGTCAGCGTTCTCACCCCCCCTCACCTTGGTCAGCGCTCTCCCGTCTGCGGGGACGCTCCCTTCGGACAGACACAACAGACTCGGTCTCGGTTTCTTGATCCAGGTTCTCTGCACTGTCAGACACATTGGGACTACAACATAGAGAAAAAGTCAGAATGTGTTCACAGACATTCTGTACACAATACGGCTCTGCCTGCCAATTTCCTGTATACACTTACTGGAATGAGGGAGGACGGGAGTCTCCGATGCCACTGGTCCTCTCTACAGGGGGTGGAGGGAGAGGAGGAGGAACAGGGGAAGGCTCCGGTCTTGTCTCAGGAGGAGGAGGTGGTGGTGGAGGTGAAGACTGATCAGGCTGTGATGTCTCGGCAGAGACCAGCTACAAAGACCAAAAGAAATTAACTTGTCACACACAGATAGACCATAACCATAGAAGGTGACCAGGGGTGGAGCTCATCACTGGCCTGGAATAGCAACAGATCACCCAGGGCCACCCCCCGACATCCAATGTCTGACCAAACCTTCCCCAAGTCTGCCCGTCACACACAGATAGACCATAACCATTGAAGGTGACCAGGGGTGGAGCTCATCACTGGCCTGGAATAGCAACAGATCACCCAGGGCCACCCCTGACATCCAATATCCAACACATGACCAAACCTTTCCAGGTCCACCTTTCAGTCAGATGGACCGTATTCTAAATGACCATTAATGATGACCAGTACTAGAGCTCACCACTGACCCCGAATATTAAACAGATCATCTGAGGCCACCCCCAGACATCCAATGTCTATTGCTTGACTAAATCTACCCAGGATCACCCGACTAAAGCTGGAGCTCATCACTAGCATGGAATATCAACAGATAACCCAGGGCCAGGGCTAGGGCCACCCTCCCCATCCATTGCCTGACCAAGTCATACCAGGTCTGCCCCTCACACACACACAGATAGACCATAACCATCAATAGTGACCAGCACTGAAGCTCATCACTACCATGGAATATCACCAGATCACCCAACGCCACCAGTGAACAACCAATGCCCATCGACTGACCAAACCTTCCCAGGTCTGCCCGTCTCACACACAGATAGACCATACTAATGATGGTGACCAGGACTGGAGCTCATCATCCGCATCCACTGCCTGAACAAACCCTACCAGGTCTGCCTCTCACACACACACACACAGATAGACCATAACCATCAATGGTGACCAGGACTGGAGCTAATCACTGGCCTGAAGTATTAACAGATCCCCCAGGGCCACCCACCAACATGCAAAGTCCACTGCCTGGCTAAAATTACTCAGGATCATCTGACTAGGGATGGAGCTCATCACTAGTGTGGAATATCACCAGATCACACAACACCACCCGCAGACATCTAAGAGAGAATCTGCTGTCCGAAATACATTAACACGGCAGATCACCATCAGCCTGCCAATAAAGCCCCCCCAGGGGTCCACAAGCTCGAATGCTTGGGTGGTGGTGCCCTGACTTCTCAATTTCTGCACAGAATAGCCACATAACCGTTAGATATTCAAAAAGCCCCAGCTCAGATCAATACCTGGCAAACATGCCCGCCCCCTCCCCCCCCCCCCCCCCCCAGGAGAAGAAGATGGGCCTGACACTGCATACTTGTTTCTGTAAAATGTAAAACTTAGGGAGGTCATCCCTGATCTGGCTTCAATACCTTCTGACTCAGATAAAGAAGGCCCCAGCTCTGAAATTCACACTGGCTTGTTCCGGGTAGCGATGCCAGATTAGAGACAACAGACCAGGAGCCCTTGACTTAAACACAGCAACAGAGGTTCTGTACAACTGACCAAAGTCATCTGATGAACCCGCTTCACTTCCAAAAGGTCCACAAGGCTGGACTATCCCAATAAGAGACATCTCACGATGGAGACCAATGGGGAGATTAGGACACACGGCCCCCATAGAGGACATCTTACGAAGGAGAATAATGGGGGAGTCTAGGGCACACGGCCCCAATAAGGGACATGTTACGATGGAGAATAATGGGGGAGTCTAGGATGCACGCCCCGATAGGGGACATCTTACGAAGGAGGATAATGGGGAGTCTAGGACACACGGCCCCAATAAGGGACATCTTACGAAGGAGGATAATGGGGAGTCTAAGAGACACGACCCCCATAGGGGACATCTTACGAAGGAGAATAATGGGGAAGTCTAGGACACACGGCCCCAATAAGGGACATCTTACGAAGGAGGATAATGGGGAGTCTAGGACACACGGCCCCAATAAGGGACATCTTACGAAGGAGGATAATGGGGAGTCTAAGAGACACGACCCCCATAGGGGACATCTTACGAAGGAGAATAATGGGGAGTCTAGGACACACGGCCCCAATAAGGGACATCTTACGAAGGAGGATAATGGGGAGTCTAGGACACACGGCCCCAATAAGGGACATCTTACGAAGGAGGATAATGGGGAGTCTAAGAGACACGACCCCCATAGGGGACATCTTACGAAGGAGAATAATGGGGAAGTCTAGGACACACGGCCCCAATAAGGGACATGTTACGATGGAGAATAATGGGGGAGTCTAGGATGCACGGCCCCGATAGGGGACATCTTACGATGGAGAATAATGGGGGAGTCTAGGACGCACGGCCCCAATAAGGGACATCTTACGATGGAGAATAATGGGGGAGTCTAGGATGCACGGCCCCGATAGGGGACATCTTACGATGGAGAATAATGGGGGAGTCTAGGACACACGGCCCCAATAAGGGACATGTTACGATGGAGAATAATGGGGGAGTCTAGGATGCACGCCCCGATAGGGGACATCTTACGAAGGAGGATAATGGGGAGTCTAGGACACACGGCCCCAATAAGGGACATCTTACGAAGGAGGATAATGGGGAGTCTAAGAGACACGACCCCCATAGGGGACATCTTACGAAGGAGAATAATGGGGAGTCTAGGACACACGACCCCCATAGGGGACATCTTACGAAGGAGGATAATGGGGAAGTCTAGGACACACGGCCCCAATAAGGGACATCTTACGATGGAGAATAATGGGGGAGTCTAGGACACACGGCCCCAATAAGGGACATGTTACGATGGAGAATAATGGGGGAGTCTAGGATGCACGCCCCGATAGGGGACATCTTACGATGGAGAATAATGGGGGAGTCTAGGACGCACGGCCCCAATAAGGGACATCTTACGATGGAGAATAATGGGGGAGTCTAGGACGCACGGCCCCAATAAGGGACATCTTACGATGGAGAATAATGGGGGAGTCTAGGACACATGGCCCAATAGGGGACATCTTATGATGGAGAATAATGGGAGAGTCTAGGATGCACGGCCCCAATAGGGGACATCTTATGATGGAGAATAATGGGGGAGTCTAGGACACATGGCCCCAATAGGGGACATCTTATGATGGAGAATAATGGGAGAGTCTAGGACACACGGCCCCAATAAGGGACATCTTACGAAGGAGGATAATGGGGAGTCTAAGAGACACGACCCCCATAGGGGACATCTTACGAAGGAGGATAATGGGGAAGTCTAGGACACACGGCCCCAATAAGGGACATCTTACGATGGAGAATAATGGGGGAGTCTAGGACACACGGCCCCAATAAGGGACATGTTACGATGGAGAATAATGGGGGAGTCTAGGACGCACGGCCCCAATAAGGGACATCTTACGATGGAGAATAATGGGGGAGTCTAGGATGCACGCCCCGATAGAGGACATCTTATGATGGCGAATAATGGGGGAGTCTAGGATGCACGGCCCCGATAGGGGACATCTTACGATGGAGAATAATGGGGGAGTCTAGGACGCACGGCCCCAATAAGGGACATCTTACGATGGAGAATAATGGGGGAGTCTAGGATGCACGGCCCCGATAGGGGACATCTTACGATGGAGAATAATGGGGGAGTCTAGGACGCACGGCCCCAATAAGGGACATCTTACGATGGAGAATAATGGGGGAGTCTAGGATACACGGCCCCGATAGGAGACATCTTACGATGGAGAATAATGGGGGAGTCTAGGACGCACGGTCCCGATTGGTCTCCATAGTGAGATGTCCCCGATGGGAAGACTAGAACACGCGGCCCTGATAGGGGACATCTCACGTTGGAAACCAATGGAGAGACTAGGACACACAGACCCGATAAAAGGACATCTTAGGATAAATAATGGGGGAGTCTAGGACACATGGCCCCAATAGGGGACATCTTATGATGGAGAATAATGGGGGAGTCTAGGACACATGGCCCCAATAGGGGACATCTTATGATGGAGAATAATGGGGGAGTCTAGGACACATGGCCCAATAGGGGACATCTTATGATGGAGAATAATGGGGGAGTCTAGGACACATGGCCCCAATAGGGGACATCTTATGATGGAGAATAATGGGGGAGTCTAGGACACATGGCCCAATAGGGGACATCTTATGATGGAGAATAATGGGAGAGTCTAGGACACATGGCCCCAATAGGGGACATCTTATGATGGAGAATAATGGGGGAGTCTAGGACACATGGCCCAATAGGGGACATCTTATGATGGAGAATAATGGGGGAGTCTAGGACACATGGCCCAATAGGGGACATCTTATGATGGAGAATAATGGGAGAGTCTAGGATGCACGGCCCCAATAGGGGACATCTTATGATGGAGAATAATGGGGGAGTCTAGGACACATGGCCCCAATAGGGGACATCTTATGATGGAGAATAATGGGAGAGTCTAGGACACACGGCCCCAATAAGGGACATCTTACGAAGGAGGATAATGGGGAGTCTAAGAGACACGACCCCCATAGGGGACATCTTACGAAGGAGGATAATGGGGAAGTCTAGGACACACGGCCCCAATAAGGGACATCTTACGATGGAGAATAATGGGGGAGTCTAGGACGCACGGCCCCAATAAGGGACATCTTACGATGGAGAATAATGGGGGAGTCTAGGATGCACGCCCCGATAGAGGACATCTTATGATGGCGAATAATGGGGGAGTCTAGGATGCACGGCCCCGATAGGGGACATCTTACGATGGAGAATAATGGGGGAGTCTAGGACGCACGGCCCCAATAAGGGACATCTTACGATGGAGAATAATGGGGGAGTCTAGGATGCACGGCCCCGATAGGGGACATCTTACGATGGAGAATAATGGGGGAGTCTAGGACGCACGGCCCCAATAAGGGACATCTTACGATGGAGAATAATGGGGGAGTCTAGGATACACGGCCCCGATAGGAGACATCTTACGATGGAGAATAATGGGGGAGTCTAGGACGCACGGTCCCGATTGGTCTCCATAGTGAGATGTCCCCGATGGGAAGACTAGAACACGCGGCCCTGATAGGGGACATCTCACGTTGGAAACCAATGGAGAGACTAGGACACACAGACCCGATAAAAGGACATCTTAGGATAAATAATGGGGGAGTCTAGGACACATGGCCCCAATAGGGGACATCTTATGATGGAGAATAATGGGGGAGTCTAGGACACATGGCCCCAATAGGGGACATCTTATGATGGAGAATAATGGGGGAGTCTAGGACACATGGCCCAATAGGGGACATCTTATGATGGAGAATAATGGGGGAGTCTAGGACACATGGCCCCAATAGGGGACATCTTATGATGGAGAATAATGGGGGAGTCTAGGACACATGGCCCAATAGGGGACATCTTATGATGGAGAATAATGGGAGAGTCTAGGACACATGGCCCCAATAGGGGACATCTTATGATGGAGAATAATGGGGGAGTCTAGGACACATGGCCCAATAGGGGACATCTTATGATGGAGAATAATGGGGGAGTCTAGGACACATGGCCCAATAGGGGACATCTTATGATGGAGAATAATGGGAGAGTCTAGGATGCACGGCCCCAATAGGGGACATCTTATGATGGAGAATAATGGGGGAGTCTAGGACACATGGCCCCAATAGGGGACATCTTATGATGGAGAATAATGGGAGAGTCTAGGATGCACGGCCCCAATAGGGGACATCTTATGATGGAGAATAATGGGAGAGTCTAGGATGCACGGCCCCGATAGGGGACATCTTACGATGGAGAATAATGGGGGTGTCTAGGATGCACGCCCCGATAGGGGACATCTTATGATGGAGAATAATGGGGGAGTCTAGGACACACGGCCCCAATAAGGGACATCTTACGATGGAGAATAATGGGGGAGTCTAGGATACACGGCCCCGATAGACATGTTACGATGGAGAATAATGGGGGAGTCTAGGATACACGGCCCCGATAGACATGTTACGATGGAGAATAATGGGGGAGTCTAGGACACATGGCCCCGATTGGTCTCCATAGTGAGATGTCCCCTATGGGGAGACTATAACACACGGCCCTGCAAGGGGACATCTCACGTTGGAAATCAATGGAGAGAATAGGACACACAGCCCCCCCATAGGGGACATCTCAATATGGAGACCAATGGGGAGTCTAGGACACACGGACATCTTAGGATAAATAATGGGGAGTCTAGGACACACAGCCACAATAGGGGACATCTTATGATGGAGAATAACGGGGGAGTCAAGGACTCATGGCCCCCCATAGAAGACAATAGGAGGTCTGGTAGATGTTCTGCTAATTATAACCGGTTCTTACCCAGGACACGACACGGCCATTAAAACACGGCAGCTTGGCGTTGTCATCAGAGATCTCTTCCTTCACCACCCTGCAATCACACAACACAAAATCCACTTATCTACAGGAGAAACACAAACCCCATCCTACAATACAGGGGGACCCCACCGATACCTGGGGGGGTCAGAGGATGATTAACCACGTCCTACAACACAGGGGGACCCCACCTATACCTGGGGGGTCAGAGGATGATTAACCACGTCCTACAACACAGGGGGACCCCACCTATACCCGGGGGGTCAGAGGATGATTAACCCCGTCCTACATAGAATACAATGATGTAATATGGAGTGTCTGGGGGGGTATATAGAATACAATGATGTAATATGAAGTGTCTGGGGGGGGTATATAGAATACAATGATGTAATATGAAGTGTCTGGGGGGGGTATATAGAATACAATGATGTAATATGAAGTGTCTGGGGGGGGGGTATATAGAATACAATGATGTAATATGGAGTGTCTGGGGGGGGTATATAGAATACAATGATGTAATATGAAGTGTCTGGGGGGGTATATAGAATACAATGATGTAATATGGAGTGTCTGGGGGGGGTATATAGAATACAATGATGTAATATGAAGTGTCTGGGGGGGGTATATAGAATACAATGATGTAATATGGAGTGTCTGGGGGGGGTATATAGAATACAATGATGTAATATGGAGTGTCTGGGGGGGGGTATATAGAATACAATGATGTAATATGGAGTGTCTGGGGGGGGTATATAGAATACAATGATGTAATATGGAGTGTCTGGGGGGGGTATATAGAATACAATGATGTAATATGGAGGTGTCTGGGGGGGGTATATAGAATACAATGATGTAATATGAGGTGTCTGGGGGGGTATATAGAATACAATGATGTAATATGGAGTGTCTGGGGGGGGTATATAGAATACAATGATGTAATATGAAGTGTCTGGGGGGGTATATAGAATACAATGATGTAATATGAGGTGTCTGGGGGGGGGTATATAGAATACAATGATGTAATATGAAGTGTCTGGGGGGGTATATAGAATACAATGATGTAATATGGAGTGTCTGGGGGGGGTATATAGAATACAATGATGTAATATGAGGTGTCTGGGGGGGGTATATAGAATACAATGATGTAATATGAGGTGTCTGGGGGGGGTATATAGAATACAATGATGTAATATGAGGTGTCTGGGGGGGTATATAGAATACAATGATGTAATATGGAGTGTCTGGGGGGGGTATATAGAATACAATGATGTAATATGAGGTGTCTGGGGGGGTATATAGAATACAATGATGTAATATGGAGTGTCTGGGGGGGGTATATAGAATACAATGATGTAATATGAGGTGTCTGGGGGGGGTATATAGAATACAATGATGTAATATGAGGTGTCTGGGGGGGGTATATAGAATACAATGATGTAATATGAGGTGTCTGGGGGGGGTATATAGAATACAATGATGTAATATGGAGTGTCTGGGGGGGGGTATATAGAATACAATGATGTAATATGGAGTGTCTGGGGGGGGTATATAGAATACAATGATGTAATATGGAGGTGTCTGGGGGGGGTATATAGAATACAATGATGTAATATGGAGTGTCTGGGGGGGTATATAGAATACAATGATGTAATATGAGGTGTCTGGGGGGGGTATATAGAATACAATGATGTAATATGGAGTGTCTGGGGGGGGTATATAGAATACAATGATGTAATATGAGGTGTCTGGGGGGGGTATATAGAATACAATGATGTAATATGGAGTGTCTGGGGGGGGGGGTATATAGAATACAATGATGTAATATGGAGTGTCTGGGGGGGGTATATAGAATACAATGATGTAATATGGAGTGTCTGGGGGGGGTATATAGAATACAATGATGTAATATGAGGTGTTGGGGGGGGGTATATAGAATACAATGATGTAATATGGTCTGGGGGGGGTATATAGAATACAATGATGTAATATGAAGTGTCTGGGGGGGGTATATAGAATACAATGATGTAATATGAGGTGTCTGGGGGGGGTATATAGAATACAATGATGTAATATGAGGTGTCTGGGGGGGGTATATAGAATACAATGATGTAATATGAAGTGTCTGGGGGGGGTATATAGAATACAATGATGTAATATGAAGTGTCTGGGGGGGGTATATAGAATACAATGATGTAATATGAAGTGTCTGGGGGGGGTATATAGAATACAATGATGTAATATGAAGTGTCTGGGGGGGTATATAGAATACAATGATGTAATATGGAGTGTCTGGGGGGGGTATATAGAATACAATGATGTAATATGGAGTGTCTGGGGGGGTATATAGAATACAATGATGTAATATGAGGTGTCTGGGGGGGGGTATATAGAATACAATGATGTAATATGGAGTGTCTGGGGGGGTATATAGAATACAATGATGTAATATGAGGTGTCTGGGGGGGGGTATATAGAATACAATGATGTAATATGGAGTGTCTGGGGGGGGTATATAGAATACAATGATGTAATATGAGGTGTCTGGGGGGGGTATATAGAATACAATGATGTAATATGAGGTGTCTGGGGGGGGTATATAGAATACAATGATGTAATATGGAGTGTCTGGGGGGGGGTATATAGAATACAATGATGTAATATGAGGTGTCTGGGGGGGGGGTATATAGAATACAATGATGTAATATGAGGTGTCTGGGGGGGTATATAGAATACAATGATGTAATATGAAGTGTCTGGGGGGGGTATATAGAATACAATGATGTAATATGGAGTGTCTGGGGGGGGGGGGGGTATATAGAATACAATGATGTAATATGAGATGTCTGGGGGGGTATATAGAATACAATGATGTAATATGGAGTGTCTGGGGGGGTATATAGAATACAATGATGTAATATGAAGTGTCTGGGGGGGGTATATAGAATACAATGATGTAATATGGAGTGTCTGGGGGGGTATATAGAATACAATGATGTAATATGGAGTGTCTGGGGGGGGTATATAGAATACAATGATGTAATATGAAGTGTCTGGGGGGGGTATATAGAATACAATGATGTAATATGAAGTGTCTGGGGGGGGTATATAGAATACAATGATGTAATATGGAGTGTCTGGGGGGGTATATAGAATACAATGATGTAATATGGAGTGTCTGGGGGGGTATATAGAATACAATGATGTAATATGGAGTGTCTGGGGGGGGTATATAGAATACAATGATGTAATATGAGGTGTCTGGGGGGGGTATATAGAATACAATGATGTAATATGGAGTGTCTGGGGGGGTATATAGAATACAATGATGTAATATGAGGTGTCTGGGGGGGGTATATAGAATACAATGATGTAATATGGAGTGTCTGGGGGGGGTATATAGAATACAATGATGTAATATGGAGTGTCTGGGGGGGGTATATAGAATACAATGATGTAATATGAAGTGTCTGGGGGGGGTATATAGAATACAATGATGTAATATGGGAGTGTCTGGGGGGGTATATAGAATACAATGATGTAATATGAAGTGTCTGGGGGGGGTATATAGAATACAATGATGTAATATGAAGTGTCTGGGGGGGGTATATAGAATACAATGATGTAATATGGAGTGTCTGGGGGGGTATATAGAATACAATGATGTAATATGAAGTGTCTGGGGGGGGTATATAGAATACAATGATGTAATATGAGGTGTCTGGGGGGGGGTATATAGAATACAATGATGTAATATGAAGTGTCTGGGGGGGGTATATAGAATACAATGATGTAATATGAGTGTCTGGGGGGGTATATAGAATACAATGATGTAATATGAAGTGTCTGGGGGGGGTATATAGAATACAATGATGTAATATGAGGTGTCTGGGGGGGTATATAGAATACAATGATGTAATATGGAGTGTCTGGGGGGGGTATATAGAATACAATGATGTAATATGAAGGTGTCTGGGGGGGTATATAGAATACAATGATGTAATATGAAGTGTCTGGGGGGGGTATATAGAATACAATGATGTAATATGAAGTGTCTGGGGGGGGTATATAGAATACAATGATGTAATATGAGGTGTCTGGGGGGGGTATATAGAATACAATGATGTAATATGAAGTGTCTGGGGGGGGTATATAGAATACAATGATGTAATATGAGGTGTCTGGGGGGGGTATATAGAATACAATGATGTAATATGAAGTGTCTGGGGGGGGTATATAGAATACAATGATGTAATATGAGGTGTCTGGGGGGGGTATATAGAATACAATGATGTAATATGGAGTGTCTGGGGGGGGTATATAGAATACAATGATGTAATATGGAGTGTCTGGGGGGGGGTATATAGAATACAATGATGTAATATGAGGTGTCTGGGGGGGGTATATAGAATACAATGATGTAATATGGAGGTGTCTGGGGGGGGTATATAGAATACAATGATGTAATATGGAGTGTCTGGGGGGGGTATATAGAATACAATGATGTAATATGGAGTGTCTGGGGGGGGTATATAGAATACAATGATGTAATATGAAGTGTCTGGGGGGGGTATATAGAATACAATGATGTAATATGGAGTGTCTGGGGGGGGTATATAGAATACAATGATGTAATATGAAGTGTCTGGGGGGGGTATATAGAATACAATGATGTAATATGGAGTGTCTGGGGGGGTATATAGAATACAATGATGTAATATGGAGTGTCTGGGGGGGTATATAGAATACAATGATGTAATATGGGGTGTCTGGGGGGGGGTATATAGAATACAATGATGTAATATGAAGTGTCTGGGGGGGTATATAGAATACAATGATGTAATATGAAGTGTCTGGGGGGGGTATATAGAATACAATG